>JAFEMH010003413.1:0-267370 GCA_022495995.1 Adenophora triphylla var. japonica
ATGAGAGAGGGTTAGGGAATTATTACCCTTGTTGATTCCACAAATTCTATATCTAGTTAGATATAGAATCCTTCAAATCTTCGTTGTAGATCTCACAGCTCTGGTCCAAGGGTTCCAATTGGTGTGGTTTGAGAATTGGGTTTGGATGAGAGGGATTGGTTGGTTGGAAGGTAGGAGAGAGAGGGATTTGGTGTTTGGGACGCTCGTTACACTGCTATTTTGGCAGAGTAACAGTAGGCTCGAATTGGGGATCTTTTTCAATGAGGAGGAGGGTCTTATTTATAGGCTGCAGTTGGCTGCCTTAGTGTGTCGCACGACCTTACGCGTCCACTTTTCATGCCTCAAGCTGTCGCGTGACACAAGGTGGCTCAACCGCTTTTGGCGCCAAAAACCAGTTTCTGGAACATTCCGGGAAAATACCCAAAAGGTCCAGCCGGGTTTTATTCCCAAGGGGTCCTTTGGCATGAATAATGTACCAAAAGGTACTTCCTTCGCGGGAAACTCATGGAACGTTTCCGGAAGTCTCGGGATAGGCCGGGAATTTACCAAAACGCCCCTTAATGCAGTTTTATTATATTAAAATGCATCGAAAAGGTTGCGAATTGGATTGGCGTACTTACATGGACATTCCATCCGAGTTCACAGCTCTTCTGGGACGCCTTTGGCTACATCACATGAAAGCCATAGCTTCCACTCTCCACCAATGCGTCAAGTTCATTAACCGACAGGGAGATATTGAAGTCATCAGAGGGGACAGTTTCCTCATTGGAAACGAAGTCGAGACAGTAGCCAAGCGTGCCCGCTACCAGACACCGGGGTTACCTCCTTCGAATCAACCCAGGGACTATCGGGGCAAATCTCATCAGAATCCCTCAGAGTCCGGAGATTCTAACTATGTAAACGTACTCGAGCGAGCGGACCACAGGGCGATCCGATACATCAAGTTCAACTGTCGATTCCAACATTTGGAAGCAGATTGGAAAGAAACGCTGAACATCGCCATGATGAGGGCACGTAAAACCCCAATCTCTGCTCGGAGGTTCGTCAGCATTCTTCAAACAAACTCTCTGGCCCCGCCAGGCGAAGAGGTCTTCGTGATAAAGGTTAACAAGCACCGTCATTCTCGGGATGAATGCATGGAAGTGGTATGGGATGTCCTTCACGAGGAATTACCCGCTGCACCCCTCTTCTCCAGCGAAGAGCACAATGTTTTCCTAGCAGCTCCAGCAACGCAACCGGACGCAATACGTCCCTACACCTGGATTGAACGGTCAGATGATGACGAATCAGGACTCTCCGGAGTCGAGGACGCGGCAGACCCGCAAGAAAACCTCTGCATTCACATGCTCAGTTTCGAGGACGGCACTCCTTCCAATCAGGTCACCTATGACCAAGGCTCCAATACGATGGAGATTGTCAAGCTCAACGTCCAGTACAAGAAGCTATCCGACAATTGGAAGCACGTGATTCACGCAACGAGGAATCCCTCTGATCAAGTGAATGACGACGAATTCGTCAACATCATCTATTCCAGATATCCTGATGAAGCCAAGGATCCAGTCCTTGTTATCGGGTCTATGACACCAAGGTCACCCTCGATGGCTGCCTGCTCGCATGGTAAACGAGGCCACTGGCCAAGCGAGCTCGAGCTCATCATTGCTTCCAGAGTACCGGCCCGGTGGCAACCGGCCCGTGCCGTCGGTCAAGCTTATACCCTCAGCGCCGCCGGGGCGGAGGCAACGGCGAAGGAGACCAAGCTCCTCACCACGCTACGAGTCGAGATCAACCTCGGGAACGCTTTGGCGGCCACCGAAAACATACTGTGAAAGTCTTCCCACGTGAGCGAAGTCAACTTCCGACGCATAGGAAATGACCACCTCGGCATCAACATGCTCCGGTTCGGTCTGCTCCCGGCCGTCACGGCCGGATTCGAACATCCACGCGGTCATTGCTAGCTACGATAGACTTAGCGATCGAGCGAGATCACGAGGCTGTCAACATTGCGAGAATTCAACACCCCGTGGGTGCAATCAGAGCAAATATGGGCAAACTTCTTGTAATCGAGATCAAGGAAGGCCGCATGGAATGTCCCGATCCGACTTCCTTCGTCAACGTAATCCAGTGTTTCCGCCATTCGGCAATTTGAATGTGATCACGGTTTTGGACACTAGTCGAGACGGTGCGTACCTACGGAGATTGCTTAACTCTCGCGAGGAAAGCCCTCATGGAACTAGCCGCTCGAAAGCCGTCTTTGGGACGAAGACCAAGCTCGAAAGACCTACGGGGACCAAGCCCTTAAAGCGTCACGGGCGGCTTCGAGACAGAAATTTAGAGGCCACTCTAGACGGTTCGACCTCGAGGGTTTTGCTCACGGCGACTTCCTCGACTATCGTGCTGTTCTCATCCAACCCCCTGCGAACAAGGGTGGTCAACGGTCCCAGATGACCTAGGAGATGGAGCAGCCTTGTGAACGGATCCCGAGCGCTTACCTCCCAGGAAAGCAAGTTCTCCATGAAAGCGGCAGCGAAGACGATGAAACTATTCTCTTCCAAGCCGGGCACGAAGTCAAAAAAACCGGACTCCCGAGGGTCACAGGAGGATGGGAGCGGATTATTTCCGTACTCAAATTGAAAGGCCAACTCGAGAGAGGAAGGTCTATTCAAAAACAAGAGGAAGATGGAAGTTCGTCTTGAGCAATTACTCGGAGGAAGTTCCACGAGGCTGCGGCTTTCGTTTGAAACGATCAAGCGGGACGACAACCGAGTCACATGGGCGAGATGTTCGGGAAGCCGTGTACTCACCTTCCGACATACCCGCCACTCGAGATAAAACAAGGAGGAAACTCTCCCCAATGGAGGTTTACCTAGGCGCCGCACACAGTTCAAAGAAGCTCTGGCTATTCTCACATGGGAAGAAACGCAGGCACTAACTCTCGATGCAGGCTCCGCTGCAAGAAAGTTAATCTGGGCCAAGAGCGGAGGAAAGTTAGCAAACCATGAGTATCGCCAGACCCAACTCCAGAATGCCCTGAATATGCTCAGCAAGAAGGAGAGGAACGCGATATACCGTGAAGAGATCAAGGAGACCGTTCGCCTCAGTAGAGAACTCTCCAACCTCCCACGGAGGGTCAGCAACCCACAGTTCAATTCAGGCGACCACTATTGTGCACTGACATTCGAACAACTACGGCAATCCGTAAACTACCTCCCCGCAGAGGCACCCAAGCCAGTCTCCTGGGACAGGATCCGTCAAGCTGCCGAAGCTCCCGGAAGCGCATATACAATCAATGAGTTGAAGAAAGACATATGGCCCTATGCTACGAGGAATCCTCCTCTAACTCTAGCTCAACTCAGAGCGGCCTGTTCAGAAGGATCCAAGCCTGATGTCAGCGTCCTAACCCGATCGGGCCAAATACATGCACCACCACCTAAGGCCACCAAAAAGCCGACGGAGCCAGAACTGCAACCCGGCCAGCCCGAAGACGCAAGTTTCGTGAAAGAGGACCCGATCCTCACTCAGCTCAAGCAGACTCAGGCGAACATTTCCCTTTGGTCTCTGCTCACCTCTTCATATCCTCACAAGCTCAAGCTAGAGGAAAGCCTGGCCCGTACCATGGTCCCCGTGGACGCAACACCAGATGAAGTCATTCAGATGATTGGTAACATCCACTACGGCAACATTATCACCTTCACAGATTTGGACCTTCCAAAATTTGGGGCTGATCACAATGAGCCGCTCTATATCACGATCCCAGTGGACGGCGTCGCCTTCCCGCGTGTTGGTAGACGGAGGTTAGGAATGAATGTCTTGCCCGCCAAGATGATGGACTGCTTGACATCAAGCCCGCGGATCTGAAGCCTTGATCCACTCTGTCGAGGCCTATGACTCTACTTCCCGCACGGTTCTCGGAATTGCAACTCTCGATATACGGTTCGGCAAGCGGATGATTCCCACCGAATTCCAAGTGTTGGACATTCCAATCACTTTCACGGCCATCTGGGCGTCACAGCTACATCAAATCAACGGCGTGGCATCCACCCTTCATCAATGCCTCAAATTCATGCAAGGCAACGAGATAACTACGATCTGCGGGGACGGCGTCACCACAGGGGACCTGGCACCAGCGACATTCCGGTGTTAGAAATCCAAGCATAGTGACGACATGCCATTAGCTTGGATTCACTGCGGAGACCTCCAAGATCCAAATATACAACGTGGACCTTCCCTTTGTCTCACGATCAGATTCCTCCCGCCATGAAGATGATGAAACTCATGAACTTCATCCGGGGCTGGAGCTTGGCAAAAGGCTACAAGGCCGGCACCAAGTCATTGAAGTCGAGACCACACCACGGTCCGGGGGCTTGGCTACGTGCCAACACCAGTGACATCAAGAAAGATAAAAGGCTCGCCCGCACCAAGGCGGCGGCCCACAAGGGAACCTCAGACGGCACACCCGACCTACGACCTTACGGTCTTGACCTCGCTCATTACTTCACCAAGGGAACCGATAGCGGGCGAGGGGACCGGCAAGGGAACCAAACAGCGAAGCGAGGGGACCGACAAAGGGAAGCAAACAGCGAAGCGAGGGGACCGGCAGCGGAACCGGCAGCGGGCGGGGACCGGCGGTGGAAGCTGATGAAGATGAGAAAGAAGCGAGAGATAGTCGGCACGAGACTACGAGACGGAATGGAACAGTTAGCCTGAGACCTCAAGCGTTTTAGAGGACTCAAAGCTAATCCGATAAGGGGAGCGTTCCTCGACATCACTGCTCTACCTGGACCAACTGCCACCACAGTCCAGCATGAGTATACATTCAAGGGAATCCCAGATGCGGAAGAGCAACTCAAGGTACTCTTCACGGGAAATAGATTGTTCGGATCAGCCGCCGAGGCCACATTCGAGACGGTAACTCGAAAGCAGAAGGAACCGGGAATTCATAGAAGACGCTCTCGGTGGACCCGGCTCTACGAGTCTTTTTGAAGAAGTCATGGAGGTGCCAAACACGATTGACACAGGCTCAGAAACAGCGTGATCGCCATGATCGGGACAGCGAAGCCAAGCCTCTTGATCCCGAACCCTCGTCAAGCATCCAGCAATGCCAGCGAAGAAGCTGGGTAACCTTCAGGACCAAGGGCAAGCCGGGCGGGGTGGAAGACAAGCTGGGCCCGTACCCACATCTCCCTAAACCCGGTCTCAAACCCTCTGAGTCAGTCTTTGTAAAAGTCCAGTCCTCTGAGTCATCCAATGGCCTTACGCCGGAGGACTATGATAATGTAGCCAATCATGTATCTCCTTTCTCGTTTAATGAAAAGTCTGACCGTTCGGAGTATCCTCTCATTGCCACTTTAACAACTGATAAGTTAACAAACAACTTAAAAGACGTTAATAACTCAATTGATAAAGAAGCAGACACATTAAATGAGCAATACATTAGAGAAGTTCTCGAGCGTGTAATCGACCAAGAGGACAACCGGGCCCAAGCTGCCGAAGAGGTTATGACCAAAGTGAACCTGGGGTCAGTGCAAGAGCCTAAAGAGACACAAGTGGGCAGTTTCTTCGCCGATGCAGAAAAAGAAGCCCTGATAAGCCTCCTCTGGGAGTATGTTGACGTGTTCGCCTGGTCATACCAGGACATGCCAGGACTCGATCCCTCGATTGTGGAGCACATAATTCCTGCGGATCCCGAATCAAGCACATCGACGAAGGCTGCGCAAGATCGAAGCAGTGGTCCTTGCAAGTAAAAGAAGAGATTGAGAAAATGCTTCGAGTTGGTTTCATCGAGTGATTGAGTACCCGACTTGGCTCTCGACATCGTGACGGTCACCAAGGCCAATGGAAAGGTCGAGATCTTTGCGTAGATTTCGGGATCTCAACAAGGCCGGCCCTAAAGATGATTTCCCAGCTGCCTAACATCGACATCTTTGAGTCGACACCACGGCAAACTTCGAAGTAAAGTCCTTCGTGGACGGGTTGTGGATACTGACCGAGATCAAAATGTCCGAGGAGGATCAAGCCAAGGCTGCTTTCACCACTCCGTGGGGGACATGCGTTACACGGTCATGCCGTTCGGTACGAAGAACGGCGGGGCTACTTACCGGCGGGCTGCAACGGCCCTCTTCCACGACATGATTCACAAGGAAATCGAAGTGTATGTCGGCGACATGATCATCCACTCCAAAGGATCGGACATGCGGCACATGACGGATGCGAGAAAGTTCTTCAACGAGACTCGAAAGCACTCCATGAGATTGAACCTGCGAAATGCACCTTCGGCGTCAAGCACGGCAAGGTGCTTGGGGTACATGGTTACGAGAAAGAGGTATCGAAGCCGATCCCGGGAAAATCAAGGCTATCATCGACATGAAGCCACCTCGGACTACGACGAAGTGAAGAGCTTCATGGGAAGACTTCGGTACATCGGTCGCTTCATCAACCGGTTGACATCTCTCTGTGAGCCCATGTTCAAGGCGATGAAGAAGAATCGACATCAATTGGGACTCGAATGCCGGGCGGCTTTCGAGAAAATCAAGACCTACTTGGTGAATCCCCCAGTGCTGTGCCCGCCACATGAAGACAAGCCACTACTCACTGTATCGACGGTAACCGACACGTCAATCGGAGCAATGCGGCACAAGAGCGAAAAGATTCCAAAGTTGAGCATGCAATCTACTTAGTAAGCCGGAAGCTTCAAGGAAGTGAACTCGGCTACTCGGCAATAGAGAAAACTTGTACCGCCTTGGTATGGGTAGTCGGGAAGCTGAAACACTACATGCGGTCACATTCGGTGCTCCTGGTCTCCAAAATGGACCTGTCCAGATATCTCTTTGACAAGCCATCCACTGTCGATGCGACTAGCCAAGTGGTCATTCTTCTGGTGAGTTCGACATCAAGTACATGGTCGGAAAATCAACAAAGGGCGAGTCATGGCGGATCGGTGGCCGACTTCCCAAGCGGTGAACCTAAGGGTCACGATCCGCGAGTTTCCGGACGACGGAATCTTTTCACTCGACACCGCAAACCGGCAACTCTTCTTTGATGGGGCAGCCAACAAGAAGGGGAATGGTATTGGAATGCTCCTTGTCGATCCCAAGGGCGAGCATACGCCCATAGCCGTCAAGCTGAATTTTGAAGCGACAGCAATCTTTGCGAGAATCTGGCTTGTGCGGCGGAGTGCAGAAGCCGCCCTCGGCGCAACATCTCGGAAGCTGGATGTATACGGAGACTTAGCATTGATCATCAATCAAGTGTCCAACAAATGGAAGACGGTAGATTACGGCCTTGAAGTACCACTCGTACATGGAGGAGCTCATCGCTCGGTTCAAGGACATCTCTTTCCACTATTTGCCAAGAGACGAGGGAACCGCCGCGAGCGCATACAGCAGCCCTCGCCTCTCTTGTCGAAATTCCCGATGGGAAAGCGGTAAAACCCCTCGAGAATAGGCGGACGGAAACACCCGCCTATTGCTTTGTGAGATCGAAAAAGAAAAAGAAACGATCGACGAACCACAGTATACTCAAATTTACAGTACCTCCAAAACGGAGAAGCTTCCTTCACCGATGAAGATGGAAAATACAAAGAAGGGATCAAAGCCAAAAACATGATGGCATTAAAACGCTGGCATCCCATTTCGTCGTGCAGGGGTATGTTGTACAAGAAGCGCCACGAGGGCCACTCCTTCGGTGTGTAAACAAAGAAAAAGCCGGCGAGCTAATGAGCGAAGTTCACAACGGAACTGCGGTCCGCACATGAACGCCCGAGCTTTGACACGAGATCATTCTCCGTATGGGATACTATTGGATATCAATGGAAACAGCGCATCCGGTTCGTCAGAAGGCTGCGACAAATGTCAACGGTTCTCCAATCTCAATCACATCCCTCCTCCACGAACTCTATTGCATGACTACGCCATGGCCTTTCGCCACATGGGGAATCGACGTCATCGGCAAGATCACTCCACACAGGAGCAATGGTCACGAGTTCATTCTAGTCGCGATCGACTACTTCACCAAATGGGTAGAAGCCGAGATCGTACGAGTGCGAATTCTAAGAAGGTGGCCGAGTTCATTCAGAGAACATCATGTGCCGATACGGAGTGCCCAGCGAGATCATCTCAGACAATGGGACCCACTTCGAAGGAGATTGTGACCAACTTCGACCGGATTCGAGTCACGCGCCACAAGTCATCTCCCTTAGACCACGAGACCAATGGTGCGGTAGAGGCGGCCAACAAGACTCTCGCCATGATAATCGGAAAGGATGACCACCGAGAGGTCGGGGCGGCCCGAAAAGCTACATCTAGCTCTGCAGGGATACCGAACATCGGTCGGAACCGCCACGGGGAGACTCCATTCGCGCTTACCTACGGAATGGAAGCGATGTTACCCGTGGAATTGGAAATTCCATCCCTCAGGAGTCCTCTTGGAAAACGGGATCAATGAAGTCGAATGGCTACAAAGCCGTCACGACGAACTTGCTCTACTTGACGGCGCGGATTGAAAGCCGGGGAACACACTCGAGCCTACCGGAGCGAGAATGGCCCGAGCATTCGACAAGAAAGTCAAAATCCGAGACATCAAAGAAGGCGACTTGGTGCTAAAGGAAAAGCCTCCTACGCAGACCAATCCCCTCGGAAAGTGGGAGCCTACTTGGATAGGACCGTTCGTGGTACAAAGAATCTTCTCCGGAGGAGCCATGAAGCTAGCAGACTTGGACAGAAACCCTTTCGTGAACCCCGTGAACGGAAGCAAGCTCCACAGATACTTCGTTTGAGGAAGAGCATGAGTCAACTCCCCTTCCCCATACACTGTCCCCCTCAGTAAATTAAGAGTGCTAAAAGAGTAATACCCAACTGGATACATTCCCGTTAATGATCCAGGTAAAAAACAGGGTCGCACTCCTTTTTGTCTTCGTTTTCTCAATTTCACCTAAAAGTGTCGAACTACGGTGACCTGAGCCCCTTAGTCCAATTGTGAAAGGGGAACGTAGGCAGCCATCATTGGTTCGGTCTCAAAAAAACAAAAAAATACAATAAGCATCATTTGCTTGTGTTTCGAAAAACTCTTGTCATTTAACCTACAAATTCATTACGGTTAAAACAATCTTTGATGAGTTCAAGCACGGTCAACTCTTGACTCGCTACACGCTAACAAAACTAAAATAAAACATTAATCAGTTAATGTGTCTGCAATGGCAATGGGTGGATACTCTGGACAGCAAGGTCAACCTAGTTTCCCGTACTTGGTCCTTCATCCTTCTTCCCCTTCCCATTTCCCCGGCGAGTGTTCTTCACCTTCACGGGAAATATTCCGGTAGTCCTTCTACCAGGCTCAGGGACCCTTCCCGACGCCTCCGTCAAACCTGCGGCTATCAACGCAGCCCCTTCCCTAGCTCTATTTCGAGCCGCCTCGCTTCGAGCCATCATAACAGTGCTTTGATTGGCTGCCCGATCAGCACTGGTCACATAATCAGCCATGGCATCGCCAGTACGATTCCCAGGGTTTGCCCTTGCTTCACTCCTCCTCATGGTCGAGGCATCCCGGGTGATCAGCACCTAACAACTCATTCCGTCTCCACAAAATAGACACCTGTGTCTCCCCCATACACTCCTCGTACCAGTCCAGATACTGCGTCGACAGAACAGTGCCCCCTCTCCGGTGAAGGAGAACCACGCGAGGAAATGACGTGTATTGCCACCGGCGTGTGAGCAACAATAGCGTCGAAGGATCTTCCATCCGCGAGAGATCCCACCTCGAAGGTAGCGGCATAACTCAAATCCGTCGGTGGCACTGCTCCGGCCCGTCTTGCCCAGAACCAACGATGGAATGTAGAAAGACGTGCGAGACGGCCCAGGCACTCGACAAGCAACGGACCCTCTGAGTGGTCCGACAAGTCTGTAACTTCCAATGGGGAACCCACCATCGCAAGTGATGCGTGCAAAGTCGGCCATCGAGCTCCGGCTCGGCTGATCGCCCCTATCACGAAAGGACGTCGAGAGAAGGACCAGCGTCACAAGACATTGGCACCTCGGGCATCATCTGCGATCTCTCCCTCGGCCACATGGTAAGCATAGCGGGACTCCCTCCCCGCATGTATGCCGGCTACCGGTCGCCATCCGACCTATGCCCGGGAACGTCTCACCCAAGACCGGCGGCACGATGTCTCCCCCATTTCGGCCTTTGCCTCACCGGAGTCCGGTACAACGTGATGGCACACACCCAGACGTGAACGTGAACGAGTAGCGATCGCGCACGAGCAAACGCGTCCCACGCAAAGACGCTCCCCTCGGCTCAGGCAAATCTTTCGGGCGGTCCCGAAAAGTCAATATAATCGGTATCACATGTATCGGCATCCGTATGCTTCTCCAGTGAGATCTGAGAGCAAAGACACTAAGCTTCTCAACGGTGGCCACGCCACCGGCATACGGAAGAACTAGGTGATTCCGTTTCGAGTCCTCCCGAGAATGGCCGGAAATCTTCAAGCGTAGGAGTGATTTCGTTGTACGAAAAATTTGTACACATTCCTCCGTCGTCCCGAGAACCGAGACGCGGCTCTCAAAGATCCCAATCGGCATGAGCTCCTTCAAAGCCCAAACGAGATCTAATCCCATACGGCCTTCGAAAAACCCTTTGTTACGCCTCGTGTGGTTCCGTACCCACGGCGAAAGTTGTCCAAATACCGCTCTTGCATCCGAGACGGTAACTTGGGAAAGGGAGCCATGTCAGAAAGTGAAGGAAACCTTGGAAGCTTGAGAGAATTCAGCCAGAATGATCAAAAGCAATGCGCAGTTTTCTCACCAATTGCAAAGCTGAAACTGCAATTTAAGGAATCTGGAAATTCAGTTCTAGTCAGTAGGACTCCCCTGCGATTGACTTGGTCAACTCTGCGGCCATTGCCCCTAAATTGGAAACATTTCCAAACAACTCCTGTTCACCCCTATGAAATCTGCGTGCACTTTGATTTCATTCAACCAATATCAATATCCCTTCCTCCCCGGGCTCGTGCAACAGTGCAAATAATTAAAAATCAGTGCATACATGCTTAATTTTGACCCGCTCAATTTTAATGCATTTCTCATTGTTATTTATTTTTGATTAACCTATTTGCTTATTTGCCGAAAATAACAGAAGGTAGTCCTGAGAATAAATGTGCGAAGTACGGAGTTCCGCCCCAGGCGCCTTTTTGCAAATACGGTACAAATCCTAATCGTTCCGGACGATACAAAAAAAGAAGGGAAAGAAAGCGATACAAAGGACTACTCAGGAGTCACTGCTCGTCATCAGAGCACTCGGTGTCTTGCTCCGCTACGGATCCGTCGCAAACAGGAACTCGCCAACATTCCTCCAGCCGGGAATATGCAAAAGGCCTCCTCGGCGTATGCGAACTCGAGGACTCCCTCTCTCGGGCCCCGCGCGAAGAAGAAGGAGCTCCAAGCCAGCCGTTCCGCCCGCGGCGCCCAAATCCTGTGCAAAGTCCTCCCCGCGAGTTTGTGGGAGCAAGCGAACCTCTCGGCCTAGACGGCCCCGCTCACGGACATCCACGCTCCTCAGGGAGCTGCGGCGCATGAAGTCCACAAGTCTCCTAGCGTAGGCGGCCCACCCGTCAGCGTCGCACGGCATCGTTGTACGTACGGCCGGACACACACCCAAACCAGGAAGGTCATCAGAAAGCAAGCAGAAAGTACAGATGCAACATTTGCAGAATGCTACTATCAAATGCAGAAAATCAAAAGCATTTCCCTTTGAGATTCCTTTCCGAGATTCTGCATCTCGCTATCTCCCCGTGAGATTCATTCCTGAGATTCTGCATCTCGCAATCTCCCCGTGAGATTCCTTCCAAGATTCCGCATCTCGCCATCTCCCCGTGAGATTCCTTTCCGAGATTCCGCATATCGCCATCTCCCCGTGAGATTCCTTTCCGAGATTCTGCATCTCGCTATCTCCCGTGAGATTCCCTTTAGAGATTCCGCATCTCGCCATCTCCTCGTGAGACCACTTTCCTATTATTCTCCCTCGTGAAATCCTCTCCAGAGATTTCACATCTCGTCATCTCCTACTCTTGGTAGTGAGACACGTCAACCAGACCCCCTCTCCCGAGGAGTCAAGTCCTCAGATTAGTTTTCACTAACGCTCGTCTCCCAGAGACGTTAAATTCCCGATTAGTTTTCACTAACGCTCGTCTCCAGACGTTAAATTCCGATTAGTTTTCACTAACGCTCGTCTCAGAGACGTTAAATTCCGATCTAGTTTTCACTAACGCTCGTCTCCAGACGTTAAATTCCAGTTAGTTTTCACTAACGCTCGTCTCCAGACATTAAATTCCAGTTAGTTTTCACTACGCTCGTCTCCAGACGTTAAATTCCGATTAGTTTTCACTAACGCTCGTCTCCAAGGACGTTAAATTCGATTAGTTTTCACTAACGCTCGTCTCCAGGACGTTAAATTTCCGATTAGTTTTCACTAACGCTCGTCTCCAGAGCGTTAAATTCCCGATTAGTTTTCACTAACGCTCGTCTCCAGAACGTTAAATTCCCGATTAGTTTTCACTAACGCTCGTCTCCAGACGTTAAATTTCGATTAGTTTTCACTAACGCTCGTCTCCAGGCGTTAAATTCCCAGTTAGTTTTCACTAACGCTCGTCTCCAGGCGTTAAATTCCCAGTTAGTTTTCACTAACGCTCGTCTCCAGACGTTAAATTCCCAGTTAGTTTTCACTAACGCTCGTCTCCAGACGTTAAATTCCCAGTTAGTTTTCACTAACGCTCGTCTCCAGACGTTAAATTCAATCCCCAGTTGAGGTTTGACATTCAAACGCTCAATCCCGTCTCCGGACATCCCAGTGTACGATCCCGTCTCCAAACGTTAAATTTCCTAATGGTTTTCACCATCATTCCAAATCCCCAATCGCGACCTTTCATGGTCCGACTTTAAACAGTCAATCCCGACCTCCACTCTCCTATCGAGACCTTTACTGTTCGATCGTTGGCAACTGCAATAAGCCCGAACCCCAAGGCACGAACGTCTTGCAACAATCCCTCTTCGGCCATCCTCGTAAGCCCGAACAGCTTTTCACTTCAGCAAGTGAACATTTATATCCCCGGCCGCCAGTCGTAAGCCCGATCGTCCCACCTCTTCGGCCATCAAGGTAAGCCCGAACGCTCATCCCCAGCAGGATTCTAAAGAAGAAGCATCAATCCCTCCGTGTTGTTAATAACGCCAAGTTTAACACAACCGTTCTCACCGTTCTCACCGTTCCACCTATCCCGGCGGGATAGGCATGGCGGCAATAAGCCCGGTACCCAGGCACGAACGCCTTCGTCCCGGGATAAGCGTATCCTCGGCAACTCGGAGTTTGAGCGCCGCACGCCTCGTCGATGCTCAGCAACTCGGTTTGAGGCGCCACGTGCCTCGTCGGTTTGAGCTCGCAGCTCGGCTCCGGTTTGAGGCGCCGCACGCCCTCGTCGGTATCGGCAACTCGGAGTTTGAGGCGCCACACGCCCTCGTCAGCATCAGCAACTCCGGTTTGAGGCGCCACACGCCCTCGTCAGTATCAGCATCTCAGGTTTGAGGCGCCACACGCCCTCGTCAGCGTCAGCAACTCCGGTTTGAGGCGCCACACGCCCTCGTCAGTATCAGCAGCTTCGGTTTGAGGCGCCACACGCCCTCGAATGTTTCAGGAATCCCAGGTTCAGACGCCTCCCAATAGTCTCACCCCAGGTTTAGACGCCTCCGAATAGTCTTGCTCAGGTCAAGGTCCCCACGCGCGGCCCTTGCCTTTTTCGAACTACGATCGGCTTGATTCCCGCTCAGGATACGTAGAAATCCTTTTCGCTAAGGGTCCAGCCAGCTGACCGCCAGGTCTCTTTCAAAGTAAGGCATCCCGATTTGGATCCTTATCTTTTTCGACGACCCCACTTCCTTCGAAAGTGACGTCGCCGAGGGGCTAAGCTTGTAAGTACCCAAATCCGGATCGTCAAAATCCGTCGAAAGTTAACCGAAATCCGTTAGCGGCGGCTCCCAGGTTAACCGGAACTCGTTAAACTCCCCGTTGTCAAGCCATCGAGACGTCCTGGGACTGCCCCGAGCATCCCGACGTCGAAGCCTACTTAACACGTGTCATCACACGTTAAAAGCATGGCTTTCCCTGAAAAACGCACTTTCCGGCACTTTCCGGGGGCGTTTCGGGCATTTTCCGGACTGTTATTTTAAAAAACGGACAAAACCGGGACCGGGGAACGAACTCCCACATGGCTGGTGACTCACAGGGCACGTGGCACACATGCCACCTCCCTCTAGTCACTTTTCAATCACCAATCAAGGCCAAAAGACCAAAATATCCCTGGTTTGCAAGCCTAGTTCGGCCGGACTCCCTGTGCACTTTTCCTGAAATTGCCAGCAAGTCCCCCAGATTTCCAGAATACCCAAAAACCCCCTGGATTCAGTCCAAGTCCGTCCGGACTCCTACTGCAATTTTCACCCTATAAATAGAAGTTGCTATCAAAGGCAAAGGAGGACAATTTTTACTCCAAAAATTTCACTACCTCACGGCCCAACTGGTTTTCACCCCTCCCGAGCTCCCGTTCTGTCTCGATTCGCGTGAAACCTTCGTATTTCGATCAAATAGGCTCCTTACACCTTCGAAACAACCTTTCGAACCACTTTCCGTGTCCCGTACACCCCTTTCGAGCCAAAGGAGTCGACCCTAGCCATAGGTATAACTCCCTCTCTCTAAATCTCTCGTTCCGTCTCGGTTTACGCGCCAGTCGCCACAACCGTTTCGAACGCCGTTACTGAAATGTAGACGCCTACGTCTAACGGGGTTCGATACGTTTTAGCCCCTCGATCCTCTTCTCTTCCCGTAAGAGAAGTAATCACGGGTTAAAACGGCGTTCCGACCCCGTTCCGTTTTACTTTCTGTCATTTAAAAGTCCGGATCGATCGATCCGTTGATCGTCATTTACAATTCCGAGCCGTTTGGCTTGTCGATCGTCATTTACAATTCCGAGCCGTTTGGCTTGTCGATCGTCATTTACAATTCCGAGCCGTTTGGCCTCGTTGATCGTACTTTACAATTCCGGATCGTTTGATTCCGTTGACACTGCTTTAAATACTGTCATTTACAAGTCCAACCCGTTTGGATCGTTGATAGTATTTACTTTTCAAAGTCCGAATCGCAACCCGATTCGTTGATCGCATGTCATTTAGTACGCATTTTCCCGTAAAATCGTTAACAATGTAATGCCCGGTTCAAAACCGGAGTTCGTCCGTCGAACTCTCTTTCAAAACGCGCAAAATGACGTTTGGCCCACAAACGCTCATCTTTCAAACTAAAAGCCGCCATTTGACACTTAAAATCATTTAATACGCATTTTTCCCGTAAAAATCGTTAACAATGACTCGCCCGTTCAAAATCGACGTTTGCCACGCAAACGCTCATTTCCGTCTCAAAATCGACGTTTGCCACGCAAACGCTCGTCTTTTCAAAAGTCACCTAATCAACGTTTGACATTCAAACCAAGATTAAGCTTGTCCTTCAAGCACCCATTTCAAAATCACACACACACACACGCACGTTTTCGAGAAAGGTAGAAAGACTCGTCATGCGAGGCGTTTTGGGTGATCTCGTAATACTCTTCCCAAAACGTAACGTGACCTCCGAACCTAACAATCTCTGGAACTCAAAGCTTTTTACTCGTTTTTGCTACCAATAAAAATGATCCCCGTTTTCAAAGCTTTTTACTCGTTTTTGCTACCAATAAAAATGATCCCCGTTTTCAAAAGCCTTTTCCTAAGTTTTTGCTACCAATAAAAACGACACTATTTTCGAAAGCCATTTCTCAAAGTTTTGGGCTCAAAATACAAAAACTGCGTGGCGACTCCTCATTTTTCCTTCCCATGAAGCGAGGTCTCAGACACAACCCTCCGCGAAAGACAACCGCCTTTTCCGTGCCCCCCGCCGCGCGTGAAAAAGATCGGGTAATTTCAGTCACGTTACGTTTTGGGAAGAGTATTACGAGATCACCCAAAACGCCTCGCATGACGAGTCTTTCTACCTTTCTCGAAAACGTGCGTGTGTGTGTGTATGATTTTGAAATGGGTGCTTGAAGGACAAGCTTAATCTTGGTTTGAATGTCAAACGTTGATTAGGTGACTTTTGAAAAGATGAGCGTTTGCGTGGAAACGTCGATTTTGAGACGGAAATGAGCGTTTGCGTGGCAAACGTCGATTTTGAACAGGGCGAGTCATTGTTAACGATTTTTACGGGAAAAATGCGTATTAAATGATTTTAAGTGTCAAATGGCGGCTTTTAGTTTGAAAGATGAGCGTTTGTGGGCCAAACGTCATTTTGCGCGTTTTGAAAGAGAGTTCGACGGACGAACACCGGTTTTGAACCGGGGATTACATTGTTAACGATTTTACGGGAAAATGCGTATTAAATGACATGCGATCAACGAATCGGGTTGCGATTCGGACTTTGAAAAGTAAATACTATCAACGATCCAAACGGGTCGGACTTGTAAATGACAGTATTTAAAGCAGTGTCAACGGAATCAAACGATCCGGAATTGTAAAGTACGATCAACGAGGCCAAACGGCTCGGAATAGTAAATGACGATCGATGAGGCCAAACGGCTCAGAATTGTAAATGACGATCAACGAGCCAAACGGCTCGGAATTGTAAATGACGATCAACGGATCGATCGATCCGGACTTTTAAATGACAGAAAGTAAAACGGAACGGGATCGGAACGCCGTTTTAACCGTGATTACTTCTCTTGCGGGAAGAAGAAAGAAGAGAGGCTAAAGCATGTCGAACCCCGTTAGACGGAGGCGTCTACATTTCGATAACGGCGTTCGAAACGGTTGTGGCGACTAGCGCGTAAACCGAGACTAACGAGAGATTTAGAGAGAGGGAGTTACCTATGGCTAGGGTCGACTCCTTTGGCTCGGAAGGGTGTGCGGACACGGAAAGTGGTTCGAAAGGTTGTTTGAAAGGTGTAAGGAGCGTATTTGATCGAAATACGAAGGTTTCACGCGAATCGAGACGAAACGGGAGCTCGGAAGGGGTGAAACTGCTTAGGGCCGTGAGGTAGTGAAATTTTTGGAGTAATTTCGTCCTCCCTTTGCTTTGACAGCAACTTCTATTTATAGGGTGAAAATTGCAGTAGGAGTCCGGACGGACTTGGACTGAATCCGAGGGGTTTTGGGTACTGGAAATCGGGGACTTGCTGGCAATTTCGAGAAAAGTGCACAGGAGTCCGGCCGGACTAGGCTTGCAAACCAGGGGTATTTTGGTCTTTTGGCCTTGATTTGTGATTGAAAAGTGACGAGAGGGAGGTGGCATGTGTGCCACGTGCCCCCTGAGTCACCAGCTGATGTGGCATTTTGTCCCCGGGTCCCGGTTTTGTCCGTTTTTAAATAACATGATCGGAAAATGCCCGAAACGCCCGAAAGTGCCTAAAGTGAGTTTTCGAGGGAAAGCCATGCTTTTAACGTGTGATGACACGTGTTAAAGTAGGCTTCGGCGTCGGGATGCTCGGGCGCCCCAGACGTCTCGACGGCTTCGACAACGGGAGTTTAACGAAGTTCCGGTTAACCTGGAGCGGGCCGCTTAACTGGATTTAGGTTAACTTTCTCCGACGGATTTTGACGATCCGGATTTGGGTACTTACGCTAGCCCCTCGCGCCACTTTCAAGGAAGTGGGGTCGCCAAAAGATAAGGATCCAAATCGATGCCTTACTTTGAAAGAGACCTGGCGGTCACCGGGCCGGACCCTTAACGAAAAGGATTCCTACGTATCCGGCCGGGAATCAAGCCGATCGTAGTTCGAAAGGCGAAGGGCCGCGCGTGGGGACCTTGACACAGGCAAGACTATTCGGAGGCATCTAAACCTGAGGGCGGACTATCGGGAGGCGTCGAACCCGGGATTCCTCGAAACTTTCGAGGCGCGCGGCGCCTCAAACCGAAGGTGCCGAGCACGACGAGGGCGTGTGGCGCCTCAAACCCGAGTTGCCGATACCGACGAGGCGTGCGGCGCTCAAACCCGAGTTGCCGATACCGACGGTGGCGCGCGGCGCCTCAAGCCGGAGATTCTTGTGCGGTGAGGCGTGCGGCGCCTCAAACCGAATTGCGACGAGGGCGTGCGCGCCACAAACCGGAGGTGCGAGGCCGACGAGGGCGTGCGGCGCCTCAAACCGGGTTGCTGATACCGACGAGGGCGTGCAGTGCCTCAAACCGGGGATTCTTGTCTTGTGAGCGTGCGGCGCCTCAAACCGGAGCCTTGATGCCGACGAGGGTGCGCGCGCCTCAAACCTGAGTTCTTGTCTGACGAGGGCATGCGGCGCCTCAAGCTGAGATTGCGATGCTTGCGAGGCGTGTGGCGCTTCAAACCGGAGTTGCGTGCAGACGAGGGCGTGCGGCGCCTCAAGCTGAGTTTACGTGCGACGAGGCGTGTGGCGCCTCAAACTGAGTTCTTGTGCGACGAGGCGTGCGGCGCCTCAGCTGAGTTGCTTGAGATACGCTTATCACAGACGAAGGCGTTCGTGCCTTGGGTGCTGGGCTTATTCTTCTTTGCCATGCCTATCCTGCCGGGGATAGGGTGGAATGGTGAGAACGGTGAGAACGGTTGTGTTAAACTTGGCGTTATTAACAACACGGAGGGATCGATGCTTCTTCTTTAGAATCCTGTTGGGGATGAGCGTTCGGGCTTACCTTGATGGCCGAAGAGGGATTGTTGTGCGGGCTTACCTTGATGGCCGCTGAGGTGGAACGATCGGGCTTACGACTGGCGGCCGGGGATATAAATGTTCACTCACTGAAGTGAAAAGATGTTCGGGCTTACGAGGATGGCCGAAGAGGGATTGTTGCAAGACGTTCGTGCCTTGGGGTTCGGGCTTATTGCAGCTGCTAACGATCGAATAGCGAAGGTCTCGCTAGGAGAGCAGAGGTAGGGATTGACTGTTTAAAGTCGGACCGTGAAAGGTCGCGATTGGGGATTTGAAATGATGGTGAAAACCATTAGGAAATTTAACGTCTGGAGACGGGATCGTACACTGGGATGTCCGGAGACGGGATTGAGCGTTTGAATGTCAAACGTCAACTGGGGATTGAATTTAACGTCTGGAGACGAGCGTTAGTGAAAACTAACTGAGAATTTAACGTCTGGAGACGAGCGTTAGTGAAAACTAACTGAGAATTTAACGTCTGGAGACGAGCGTTAGTGAAAACTAACTGGGAATTTAACGTCTGGAGACGAGCGTTAGTGAAAACTAACTGGGAATTTAACGTCTGGAGACGAGCGTTAGTGAAAACTAACTAGAATTTAACGTCTGGAGACGAGCGTTAGTGAAAACTAACTGGGAATTTAACGTGCGGAGACGGCGTTAGTGAAAACTAGCTGGAATTTAACGTCTGAGACGGCGTTAGTGAAAACTAATCGGAATTTAACGTGCGAGACGGCGTTAGTGAAAACTAATCGATTTAACGTGCGGAGACGGCGTTAGTGAAAACTAACTGGAATTTAATGTCTGGAGACGAGCGTTAGTGAAAACTAACTGGAATTTAACGTCTGGAGACGAGCGTTAGTGAAAACTAACTGGAATTTAACGTCTGGAGACGAGCGTTAGTGAAAACTAACTGGAATTTAACGTCTGGAGACGAGCGTTAGTGAAAACTAACTGAGACTTGACCTCGGGAGAGGGGGTCGGTTGACGTGTCCACTACCAAGAGTAGGGGAGATGACGAGATGTGAAATCTCGGGAGAGGATTTCACGAGGGAGAATAATAGGAAAGGGTCTCACGAGGAGATGGCGAGATGCGGAATCTCGGAAGGGAATCTCACGGGGAGATAGCGAGATGCAGAATCTCGGAAAGGAATCTCACGGGGAGATGGCGATATGCGGAATCTCGGAAAGGAATCTCACGGGGAGATGGCGAGATGCGGAATCTCGGAAGGAATCTCACGGGGAGATGGCGAGATGCGGAATCTCGGAAAGGAATCTCACGGGGAGATGGCGAGATGCGGAATCTCGGAAGGAATCTCACGGGGAGATTGCGAGATGCAGAATCTCAGGAAGGAATCTCACGGGGAGATAGCGAGATGCGGAATCTCAGAAGGAATCTCACGGGGAGATAGCGAGATGCGGAATCTCAGGAAGGAATCTCACGGGGAGATAGCGAGATGCGGAATCTCGGAAGGGATCTCACGGGGAGATTGCGAGATGCAGAATCTCGGAAAGGAATCTCACGGGGAGATAGCGAGATGCGGAATCTCAGAAGGAATCTCACGGGGAGATAGCGAGATGCGGAATCTCGGAAAGGAATCTCACGAGGAGATGGCGAGATGCGGAATCTCGGAAGGAATCTCACGAGGAGATTGCGAGATGCAGAATCTCAGGAAGGAATCTCACGGGGAGATAGCGAGATGCAGAATCTCAGAAGGAATCTCACGGGGAGATGGTGAGATGCGGAATCTCTGAAAGGAGTCTCACAGGGAAATGCTTTTGATTTTCTGCATTTGATAGTAGCATTCTGCAAATGTTGCATCTGTACTTTCTGCTTGCTTTCTGATGACCTTCCTGGTTTGCAGGTGTCTGGCCGTACGTACAACGATGTCGTGCGACAGTTGGACGGGTGGGCCGCCTACGCTAGGAGACTTGTGGACTTCATGCGCTGCAGTTCCCGGAGGAGCGTGGATGTCCGTGAGCGGGGGCCGTCTAGGCCGAGAGGTTCGCCTGCTCCCACAGCTGGTGGGGAGGACTTTGCACAGGGATTTGGCCAGTTCGCGGGCGGAACGGCTGGCTTTGGAGCTCCTTCTTCTTCGCGCTCGGGGCCCGAGAGAGGGGAGTCCTCGAGTTCGCATACGCCGAGGAGGCCTTTTGCATATTCCCGGCTGGAGGAATTTGGCGAGTTTCTGTTTGCGACGGATCCGGCAGCGGCGGAGCAGTGCGTCGAGTGCTCGGATGACGAGCAGGACTCGGAGTAGTCCCATTTTACTACTTTCTCTCTTTCTTTCCTTGTATCGTCCGGAACGATTTGATTTGAACTGTATTTGCAAATAGGCGCCCGTGGGGCGGAACCTGTACTTCGCACATTTATTCTGTGACCCCCTTCTGTTATTTTCGGCAAATAAGCAAATAGGTTAATCAAAAATAAACAACAATGAGAAATGCATTAAAATTGAGCGGGTCAAAATTAAGCATGTATGCACTGATTTTTAATTATTTGCACTGTTGCACGAGCCCGGGGCGGAAGGGATATTGATATTGGTTGAATGAAATCAGGGGCAGGCACGCAGATTTCATAGGAGTGAACAGGGAGTTGTTTGGAAATGTTTCCAATTTAGGGGGCAAGGCGCAGAGTTGACCAAGTCAACTGCAGGGGGAGTCCGGCCGGACTAGAACTGAATTTTCAGATTCCTTAAATTGCAGTTTCAGCTTTGCAATTGGTGAGGAAACTGCGCATTGCTTTTGATCATTCTGGCTGAATTCTCTCAAACTTTCAAGGTTTCCTTCACTTTCTGACATGGCTCCCTTTCCCAAGTTACCGTCTCGGATGCAAGAGCGGTATTTGGACAACTTTCAGTCGTGGGTACGGAACCACACGAGGCAGAATAAAAGGTTTTTCGAAGGCTGTTATGGGATTAGATCAGTTTGGGCTTTGAAGGAGCTCATGCCAGATTGGGATCTTTTGAGAGCCGCATCTCGGTTCTGGGACGTACGAAGGAATGTGTATAGCTTTTCGTACAACGAAATCACTCCTACGCTTGAAGATTTCCGGGCCATTCTGGGAGGACCTGAAACGGAACAGCTAGTCTTCCGTATGCTGGTGGCGTGGCCACTGTTGAGAAGCTAGTGTCTTTGCTCGGTATCTCTCTTTGGAGAAGCATACGGGATGCTTGTCTGAGGATGCGATTATATTGACTTTTCGGGGCCCGAAAGATTTGTCGGAGCCGAGGAGCGTCTTTGCGTGGGGACGTGTTTGCTGTGCGCGATCGCTACTCTGTTCACGTTCACGTCTTTGGGTGTGTGCCATCACGGTGTCTTGGACCTGGTGAGGCGATGCGAAATGGGAGACATCGTGCCGCCGGTTTTGGGCGAGACGTTCTGGGCATAGGTCGGATGGCGGCCGGTGGCCGGTACATGTGGGGAGGAGTCCCGCTATGCTTACCATGTGGGTGAGGGAGAGGCTGAGATGATGCCCGAGGTGCCAATGTCTTGTGACGCTTGGTCCTTCTCTCGGCGTCCTCTGGTGATAGGGCGATCGTGGCTGGAGCTACGGATGGCCGGACTTTGCACGCATCACTTGCGATGGTGGGTTCCCCATTGGAAGTTACGGACTTGTCGGACCACTCGGGAGGGTGCATTGGTTGTCGGAGTGCCGGGGCTGTCTCGGACGTCTTTCTACATTCCATCGTTGGTTACTGCGACGGTGCAGTGGAAGCGAGGTGCCCGACGGATTTGAGTTATCTTGCTACCTTTGAGGTGGGATCTCTGCGGATGGAAGATCCTTCGACGCTATTGTTGCTCACACGCCGGTGGCAATACACGTCATTTCTGCCGGGGTTCTCCTTCACCGGAGAGGGGGCACTGTTTCTGTCGGCCAGATATACGGGTGGTACGAGGAGTGTATGGGGGAGACACAGTGTCTATTTTGTGGAGACGGAGTGAGTTGTTAGGTGCGATCACACAGACTGGCTCGACCATGAGGAGGAGTGAAGCAAGGGCAAACCACAGGAATCGTGCGCGATGCCATGGGCGATTATGTGACCGGTCTTGATCGGGCGGCCAATCGAACCTTTGTTATGATGGCTCGAAGCGAGGCAGCTCGAAATAGAGCTAGGGAAGGGGCTGCGTTGACAGCCACAGGCTTGACGGAGGCGTCGGGAAGGGTCCCTGAGCCAGGTAGAAGGACTACCGGAATATTTCCCGTGAAGGTGAAGAACACTCGTAGGGAAAAGGGAAGGGGAAGAAGGATGAAGGACCAAGTACGGGAAACTAGGTTGACCTTCTTTGTCCGTAGTATCCACCCATTGCCATTGCGAGACACATGAACTGATTAATGTTTTATTTTAGTTTTGCTAGCGTGTAGCGAGTCAAGAGTTGACCGTGCTTGAACTCATCAAAGATTGTTTTAACCGTAATGAATTTGTAGGTTAAATGACAAGAGTTTTTCGAAACACAAGCAAATGATGCTTATTGTATTTTTTGTTTTTTTTAGACCGAACCAATGATGGCTGCCTACGTTCCCCTTTTACAATTGGACTAAGGGGCTCAGGTCACCGTAGTTCGACACTTTTAGGTGAAATTGAGAAAACGAAGACAAAAGGGAGTGCGACCTGTTTTTACCTGGATCATTAACGGGAATGTATCCGGTTGGGTATTACTCTTTTAGCACTCTTAATTTGCGAGGGGACAGTGTATGGGGAAGGGGAGTTGACTCATGCTCTTCCTCAAACGAAGTATCTGCGGAGCTTGCTTCCGTTCACGGGGTTCACGAAAGGGTTTCCGTCCAAATCTGCTAGCTTCATGGCTCCTCCGGAGAAGATTCTTTGTACCACGAACGGTCCTATCCAAGTAGGCTCCCACTTTCCGAGGGGATTGGTCTGCGTAGGAGGCTTTTCCTTTAGCACCAAGTCGCCTTCTTTGATTTCTCGGATTTTGACTTTCTTGTTGAATGCTCGGGCCATTCTACTCTGGTAGGCTCGAGTGTGTTCCATGGCTTTCAATCTGCGCTCGTCAAGTAGAGCAAGTTCGTCGTGACGGCTTTGTAGCCATTCGACTTCATTGATCCCGTTTTCCAAGAGGACTCGGAGGGATGGAATTTCCAATTCCACGGGTAACATCGCTTCCATTCCGTAGGTAAGCGCGAACGGAGTCTCCCCTGTGGCGGTTCGGCGATGTTCGGTATCCCCAGAGAGCTAGATGTAGCTTTTCGGGCCAGTCCCGACCTCTGGTGGTCATCTTTCTGATTATCATGGCGAGAGTCTTGTTGGCTGCCTCTACTGCACCATTGGTCTGTGGTCTGTAAGGAGATGACTTGTGGCGCGTGACTCTGAATTCGGTCAGAAGTTGGTCACAATCTCCTTCGAAGTGGGTCCCATTGTCGGAGATGATCTCGTTGGGCACTCCGTATCGGCACATGATGTTCTCTCGGATGAACTCGGCCACCTTCTTAGAATTCAGTACCTTGTACGATCTGGCTTCTACCCATTTGGTGAAGTAGTCGACTGCGACTAGAATGAACTCGTGACCATTGCTCCCAGGTGGAGTGATCTTGCCGATGACGTCGATTCCCCATGTGGCGAAAGGCCATGGCGTAGTCATGCAATAGAGTTCGTGAGGAGGGATGTGATTGAGATTGGAGAACCGTTGACATTTGTCGCAGCTTCGGACGAACTGGATGCAGTCTGTTTCCATTGATATCCAATAGTATCCCATACGGAGAATGATCTGTGTCAAAGCTCGGGCGTTCATGTGCGGACCGCAGGTTCCGTTGTGAACTTCGTTCATTAGCTCGCTGGCTTTTTCTTTGTTTACACACCGAAGGAGTGGCCCTTGGTGGCGCTTCTTGTACAACATACCCCCCAGAATGACGAAATGGGATGCCAGGCATTTTAATGCCATCATGTTTTTGGCTTTGATCCCTTCTTTGTATTTTCCATCTTCATTGGTGAAGGAAGCTTCTCCGTTTTGGAGGTACTGGTAAATTTGAGTATACCAGGGTTCGTCGATCGTTTCTTTTTCTTTTTCGATCTCACAGCAATAGGCGGGTGTTTCCCGTCTGCCTATTCTGAGGGGTTTTACTGCTTTCCCATCGGGAATTTCGACAAGAGAGGCGAGGGTTGCCAGGACATCTGCGAAGCAGTTGCTGTCTCTTGGCAAATAGTGGAAAGAGATGTCCTTGAAGCGAGCGATGAGCTCCTCCATGTACGAGTGGTACTTCGAAGGCGAGAATCTACCGTCTTCCATTTGTTGGACACTTGATTGATGATCAATGCGAGTCTCCGTATACATCCGGTTCTGAGATGTTGCGCTCGAGGGCGGCTTCCAGACCTGCTGCACAGGCTTCGTATTCTGCAGCATTGTTGGTCGCTTCAAAATTCAGCTTGATGGCTATGGGCGTATGCTCGTCCTTGGGATCGACAAGGAGCATTCCAATACCATTCCCCTTCTTGTTGGCTGCCCCATCAAAGAAGAGTTGCCAGCGGTTTCTTGCGGCTGTCGAGTGAAAAGATTCCGTCGTCAGGAAGCTGCGGATCGGGACCCTTAGGTTCACTGCTTGGGAAGTCGGCCGGGTGATGCGCCATGACTACGCCCTTTGTTGATTTTCGACTATGTACTTGATGTCGAACTCGGCCGGGAAGAATGACCACTTGGCTAGTCGCATTGACGGGGATGGCTTGTCAAAGAGATATCGGACGGGGTCCATTTTGGAGACCGGGAGCACCGAATGTGACCGCATGTAGTGTTTCGCCTCCCGACTACCCATACCAAGGTGGTACAAGTTTTCTCTATGCTTGAGTAGCCGAGTTCACTTCCTTGAAGCTTCCGGCTTACGAAGTAGATTGCATGCTCAACTTTGGAATCTTTACGCTCTTGTGCCGGCATTGCTCCGATTGACGTGTCATTCTTGTCGAGATACGGGAGTAGTGGCTTGTCTTCATGTGGCGGGCACGTAGTGGGGGATTCACCAAGTAGGTCTTGATTTTCTCGAAAGCTGCCTGGCATTCGGAGTCCCAATTGATGTCGGCATTCTTCTTCATCAGTTTGAACATGGGCTCACAGAGAGATGTCAAGCGGTTGATGAAGCGGCCGATGTCTTGAAGTCTTCCCATGAAGCTCTTCACTTCGTCGAGTGCGAGGTGGCTTCATGTCGATGATAGCCTTGATTTTCCTGGGATCGGCTTGAAACCTCTTTACGTAACCATGTACCCCGGTACCTTGCCGCGCTTGACGCCGAAGGTGCACTTCGCGAGTTCAATCTCATGGAGTGCTTTAAGTCGGTTGAAGAACTTTCTCGAGATCTGTCATGTCTTTGCATGTCGATCCTCCTGGAGTGGATGATCATGTCGTCGACATACACTTCGATTTCCTTGTGAATCATGTCATGGAAGAGGGTCTATTGCGGCCCGGTAAGTAGCCCCGGCGTTCTTCGGACCGAACGGCATGGCCGTGTAACAGTATGTCCCCATGGAGTGGTGAAAGCAGTCTTGGCTTGATCCTCCTCGGACATTTTGATCTGGTTGTATCCAGCGAACCCGTCCACGAAGGACTTTACTTCGAAGTTTGCCGTGGTGTCGACCAGCATGTCGATGTTAGGCAGTGGGAAATCATCTTTAGGGCTGGCCTTGTTGAGATCCCGGAAATCTACGCAGCATCTGACCTTTCCATTGGCCTTGGTGACCGTCACGATGTTGGAGAGCCAAGTCGGGTACTCAATCACTCTGATGAAACCAACTCGAAGCATTTTCTCAATCTCTTCTTTTACTTGCAAGGACCACTCTGGCATGATCTTGCGCGGCTTACGCAGCAGGCTTGGATTCGGGATCCAGGGGAAATCTGTGCTCTACGATCGAGGGATCGAGTCCTGGCATGTCCTGGTATGACCAGGCGAACACGTCAACATACTCCCGGAGGAGGCTTATCAGTTCTTCTTTTTCTGTATCGGCGATGAAACTGCCCACTTGTGTCTCTTTAGGCTCTTGCATTGACCCCAGGTTCACTTTGGTTATAACCTCTTCGGCAGCTTGGGCCCGGTTGTCCTCTTGGTCTATTACACGCTCGAGAACTTCTCTAATGTATTGCTCATTTAATGTGTCTGCTTCTTTATCAATTGAGTTATTAACGTCTTTTAAGTTGTTTGTTAACTTATCGGTTGTTAAAGTGGCAATGAGAGGATACTCCGAAAGGTCAGACTTTTCATTAAACGATAAAGGAGATACATGATTGGCTACATTATCATAGTCCTCCGGCGTAAGGCCATTGGATGACTCAGAGGACTGGACTTTTACAAAGGCCCGGCTCGAGAGGGTTTGAGACCGGGTTTAGGGAGATGTGGGTACGGGCCCAGCTTGTCTTCCAATTCCCTGGCTTGCCCTTGGTCGGTGAAGGTTACCCGGTTCTTCGGTGGCATTCTTTGGATGCTTGATGAGGGTTCGGGGATCAAGAGGCTTGGCTTCTGCTGTCCCGATCATGGCGATCATGCTGTTTTCGGAGCCCAGGTCAATCAGGTTTGGCACCTCCATGACTTCTTCAAAAAGACTCTGTAGAGCTGGTCCACTGAGAGCGTCTTCTATGAATTCTGGTTCCTTCTGCTTTGGAGTCACTGTCTCGAATGTGGCCTTGGCGGCTGATCCGAACAATCTGTTTCCCGTGAAGAGTACCTTGAGTTGCTCTTCCGCATCTGGGATTCCCTTGAATGTATACTCATGCTGGACTGTGGTGGCAGTTGGTCCAGGTAGAGCAGTGATGTCGAGGAACGCTCCCCTTATCGGATTAGCTTTGAGTCCTCTGAAACGCTTGAGGTCTCGGGCTAACTGTTCCATTCTGTCTGTAGTCTCTGTGCTGACTATCTCTGCTTCTTTCTCATCTTCATCAGTTCCACTGTCGGTCCCCTCAGTTCTGCTGTCGGTTCCGCTGTCGGTCCCCTCAGTTCTGCTGTCGGTTCCCTTGTTGGTCCCCTCAGTTCTGCTGTCGGTTCCCTTGTCGGTCCCCTCAGTTCTGCTATCGGTTCCCTTGGTGAAGTAATGAGCGAGGTCAAGACTGTAAGGTCGTAGGTCGGGTGTGCCGTCGGAGGTTCCCCTTTTGTGGGCTGCTGCCTTGGTGCGGGCGAGCCTTTTATCTTTCTTGATGTCAGCTGGTGTTGGCACGTAGCCAAGCCCCTGGACCGTGGTGTGGTCCTTGACTTCAATGACTTGGTGCTGGCCTTGTAGCCTTTTGCCAAGCCCCAGTCCCGGGATGAAGTTCATGAGTTTCATCATCTTCATGGCGGGAGGAATCTGATCGTGAGACAGTGGAAGGTCCACGTTGCATATTTGGATCTTGGAGGTCTCCAGAGTGAATCCAGTTAATGGCATGTCGTCACTATGCTTGATTTCTAACACTGGAATGTCGTTGGTGCTGGTCCCCTCGGTGGTGACGCTGTCGCCGTAGACTGTAGTTATCTCGTTGCCTTGCATGAATTTGAGGCATTGATGAAGGGTGGATGCCACGCCGTTGATTTGATGTAGCCAGGGACGCCCCAGGATGGCTGTGAAAGTGATTGGAATGTCCAACACTTGGAATTCGGTGGGAATCATCCGCTTGCCGAACCAGATATTGAGAGTTGCAATTCCGAGAACTGTGCGGGAAGTAGAGTCATAGGCCTTGACAGAGTGGACTGAAGGCTTCAGATCTGTGGGCTTGATGTCAAGCAGGTCCATCATCTTGGCGGGCAAGACATTCATTCCGGAACCTCCGTCTACCAACACGCGGGGAAGGCGACGCTCGTCCAGCTGGACTGTGATATAGAGCGGCTCATTGTGATCAGCCCCAAATTTTGGAAGGTCCAAATCTGTGAAGGTGATAATGTTGCCGTAGTGGATGTTACCAATCATCTGAATGACTTCATCTGGTGTTGCGTCCACGGGGACCATGGTACGGGCCAGGCTTTCTGTAAGTACGCCAATCCAATTCGCAACCTTTTTGATGCATTTTAATATAATAAAACTGCATTAAGGGGCGTTTTGGTAAATTCCCGGCCTATCCCGAGACTTCCGGAAACGTTCCATGAGTTTCCCGCGAAGGAAGTACCTTGGTACATTATTCATGCCAAAGGACCCCTTGGGAATAAAACCTGTTGGACCTTTTGGGTATTTTCCCGGAATGTTCCAGAAACTGGTTTTGGCGCCAAAAGCGGTTGAGCCACCTTGTGTCACGCGACAGCTTGAGGCATGGAAAGTGGGCACGTAAGGTCGTGCGACACACTAAGGCAGCCAACTGCAGCCTATAAATAAGACCCTCCCCCTCATTGAAAAGGATCCCAATTTTCGAGCCTACTGTTACTCTGCCCAAATAGCATTGTAACGAGAGTCCCAAATACAAAACCTCTCTCTCTCCTACCTTCCAACCCTCTAACCCCTCTCATCCAAACCCAATTCTCTACCTACACCAATTGGAACCCTTGGATCAGAGCTGTGAGATCTACAACGAAGAATTGAAGGATTCTATATCTGACTAGATATAGAATTCGTGGAATCAACAAGGGTAACAATTCCCTAACTCTCTCTCTCTCTCTCTCTCTCTCTCTCATTTAATTCCTTGCAATTTTATAATTCTATTTTGTTTGGATTCAGTAATCAGATCCTAGCTATCTGAATTACTGAATCCCAATCGCAATCTCTCTGTTTAATTCGCATTGAATTGTGTAATTGAGCTCATATTGATTGATTTGGTTGAACTTGGTATTTGAGCCCCCAAGGGGGTGTGGATCTACCCATATCCACACTCCCTGGGTCGATTTGATGTTGTTTATGTTTTTTCGTTCTTAATTCAGCTTGTTAATTGGATCTGTATAGCTTCTGTTAATTTCTGAGTTCATGTTGTGAGGTTTCTGCAGAAGGCTCATGTGTGTCACGCGACACCTTCGTCCCCAAGTGATCCTGTGTCACGCGACACATGTGGTCACTGGTACGATGTGTCATGCGACACACATGACCCATCTGCAGTGACTCTTTTCCTTTGTAATCTGTTCTAGTTTGTTTGTATCAGGGATGTGGCCTCCCTAAATAATGGGCTCACAATATGTAATTACTCGTTTCATAATTAATAAGATGCATTTTATCACATTTCGTTTATTATCAATATTTGCACACACTTTGGATTTACTTGGATGTGTTTGATTGAAAGACTCGTCTATGGACGAGGCGTGTTGGGTGAACTCTCGGTTCTTCCCAACACGTAACCTGACCCCCGAACTCAAGTTTTCTCTCTAAACAAAGGTTTTCAATGTTTCCTCTTAAAACGGCGTGGCGACTCCTTTTTCTAAACCAAATTTCGGGCGAGCGCACATTCAGTGGCGACTCCGCTGGGGAATACACTTGAAAACCTGTTTTTCAAGTGTTAAGTGGGTCAAGCTTTCGTTTAGTAAAAAAAAACATCCAATACATCCATTTTGTGTACATTATTCGATAATCATTTGTGATACATACATTTTGTTGATTATGGAACTTGTGAGCCCTTTGTGCTTGTGGTCATTTGTTGTGCATTAGTATCTCTGTGTTGCTCTTGATATGGTAAAGCAGGGGCTGATTTGATGATTTGGGAAGCTGCTGGTTCAGTGACCACCCAAGTCGTGCGACACCTTTGTCTCTGGTTGTCCTGTGTCACGCGACAAAAGGTGGCCACTGAACAGATCATCAGAAGACTGGTTTGAGGGCAGTCCTTTGGACCAAAGCGTGACTCATTTGGTTATTGTTCCCTGTTTACCTTGTGTGAGGGTGTGTGTTTTCTTCTTAAAAAAAAAAATAAATAAAAATAAAAATAAAAAAAATCTTGTTTTTTGCAAATAAACGAATTAGTCATCCGCACACTACATCACTTAGATTTAGAACCCTCGGGTGCGATTGACGGCATCGCGGACGGCCATGAAATTCGCCTACGCTTGAGCGCCTGAAATCAAACCTAAACCCCTAGTGCGCTATAGGTGGCACCACACTAAACCTTACCCACGGTTGGTTTTTGATACGATGTTTTCATTACAACAAAAATGAATTGTTTTTGAAAAATATCATAGATTTTCATACCTTCTCCCAAAACCTCATACCTTGTGGGCATGTTGCCAAATGCAACATGATTTCACGTGGGAACATGTCACTCTCGTGGCGTGTTCTAAACGAGAGATCATGCCGCATTGCCAACATGTACCGACGAGAGGTCATGCCGGATTTTTCTTCGAAATTCTTCGAAAAGACCCGTTATGCTGCCCAAATTTCCTTAGAAATTTGGACAAACCTCTTCGTTCCATAAAGATGTTAGGATTTGGTTAGGTATCATTACCTATTATATGTTTCAGAACAAGGCATTTGATGTAATTCGAACGTCGCGTCACTAGGTTCCCCCGAGGCATAGTTAGCATGAATAAAGGCTTATCCTTTCCCAACTGTATTTAGGATTTAAAATACTGATTTATACTTGAACATAAATAAATTTGTGTTTGCGTGAGTCTGTCCCGTTTCTTTCCCTCTCCCGTAAAAAAAAAAAAAAGAGAAAAAAAGTTTTCCCTTCAAGCACCTTATAAACCCCTCTCTACACCTGCAGCTACGGCGAGTTGGGTCCGCTCATCTGTTCCGGGAGGTCGTTTAATCCGTGTGCAAGCAGTGTCGGTTGGTTCAGAATCAGAAATGGCTGGCAATGGAGATGTTTTTTCTGCTCAGTCCGCTGGAGGCTCAGTGACAGTGGGTCAGACAAGTTTGAATGAGATGACTACGGAGGAATTGAGGGTAATGCTGGAAGCCGCTCTAGCTCGGGAGCGTGAGGCTTGTCTCTTAGTTCAAAATGCCAAGGCTCGTGAAGAAGAAGTTCACAACCGATTCGTAGAAGCTATGAGAGCCAAAGGGATTGCGGTACTTCGTCGGGAGGATGGTTCCTACGAAGAGATTACGGAAGATAGCCACAATGAAATCGGATCCGCTTCACCGGCTCAGCCAAACCCGCCTAGCTACAATACGATGCCTCCCCCAGTGAATTACGTTCAGCATTCTGATCAAGTAGCTTCTCCAGGAATGGTGGCAAGTGACCAAGGAAGACTCATTCCCCCGTCTTCTCAAGGGTATGGCCAGGTTATCCAGCAAGGTGTCAGCAGAAATGACGGTCGGCCCGCGAACTTCTTTGATCTCACTGCTTCTCCAACTCCTAATGCTCCAGCGCCACAGTTTCAGCATGGACCTCAGTTTCGAACCAGCTTTTCCCAGCCTCAATACAGTGTGTATCCGGATGGTTATCAGGGTGTTCAGTATGGTGTTCAGCATAATGGTCAGTACCGGCTCTCAGAAAATCAGATAGTTCAAGACGGTGTCTCAAGGTACCAGCAGTTCCAGACTCAAGACAGTTTTTCTCAACCAGCAGTGTGTTCCACCCTTACTCGGCATATTTATGGTTCCACCCCTTACTCAGCTCCGTGTGTCAGCTCAGGATTATCTTCTTTTGGTCAGTACAAAAGTCAGTCGGCGCAGTACAACTCCCAGAACCTCGGCAGACAATTCAACGGTTATGATATGTATGGAAACAAGATTCCGAGCCCGATTAGCTTGTTGGACAGCAATATTGGAATTCCTAGTACTTTTGGTCTCCCACCAACTGCTTTGCCCGTGGGACATAATTCTGATTTCCCAATACCGTCGTCAACGGTGGCTCCTGCAATTCCTCAGACTTCAAGTTTGGCACCGGAAGTAGCTGCTTTGTTTAAACAGATGCAACAACAGATCGACAGATTAACCGTGGGTTCTAGTGGTCTTAAAGTCGTGGATCCCGCCCAAGTGACACCATTGCCGCACAAGTTTAAGATGCCCAAGCTAGATTTTGATGGTACCGCCTGTCCAAAGACGCATGTAGACACTTATGTGATGACAATGGGGGCAATGGGCTGCACTCCCGAATTCATGGCTTCCCATTTCCACCTAACCTTGAAAGGATCGGCACTTACATGGTTTTTGGCTTTGAAGCAAGAATGCCGTACTACTTGGACCCAGATAACAGAAGCCTTCCTGGAGAAGTACAAGGGTAATTTGGAATGGCGTACCACGCGGGATGATCTAGTGGGGACAATTCAGAAGTCGGATGAGTCAATCACAAAATTCTACAAGCGTTGGAATGCTAAGCTCAACGAGTTATCGGAACCAATCCCCCTCCAGGATCAGAAGGACATCTTTCTATCATGTGTTAAGCCAGCGCTTAGAGAAGCCATTGGGAAAGGATGGTACCCAGATCTGCGAGAGATGGTGGGGATGGGAGCAAGGAGTGAGAATAAGTTGTTTAACCAAACTCCAAGTGCAAACGCCACTAACAACAACAGTGGTGGAAGTTACCGATATCGGACATCCAATCCTGTCTCAGCAATGGCGCCAAGAGGAAGAGAATCGGCCAAAGATAATAGTGTCAATAATCTTCAAAAGGGAGGTAACAACATGCAGAATGTGATGAGGCTTCCATTTAAGCCACAACCGAGGTTTAATGATTTGGGTATGTCAACGGAGGAAGTTTTTAACGGTTTGCTACGAACTGGCATGATAAAGCCATTGGAGAACTACAGTCCTGCTTGCCCTAATCCTCACATGGATGCTAGCAAGTATTGCCGTTTTCACCAATTTCCAGGGCACACTACGAAATCCTGTTTGACTCTCAAGAAGATAATCCAGGGTTTAGTGGACGACAAGAAGATAGAAAAATCTCCTCGCCCAAATATTGTCAACAATCCTCTGCCGAACAACAATGTGAACCTCATTGACTTTGAGAATGATTATTTTGTTAATGTATTAGAATTTGGGGAACCCGTAGTTGGGGATGATAGCAATGGATGTAATGGGGTCGAAACTGATGTAATTTCCTGTTCTGATGAAATGAAAGATAACTTCTGTTATGTTCTGTATCTCGATGATTTACATGATGTGAATAATATTGTTGAACTTGATGATTACGAAGAGCGCTTGATTGTTAATGCTATATCTTCAATGACTCCTAGAGAATCCCCAATCTCCTTGGAGGAACTCAGAATAGCGGCTAGTTGGGAAACACCTTTGACCATTAATGAGATACGACAAGCGGCTTGGCCATACCGCAATCACTCTGTCCCGCTAACATTATCAGAACTCAAGGAAGCTAGCAAAGAGTTCGTGGTTGACGACCAGCAGGAAGTTAATCTGTTGACGCGTTCAGGAAGAATGTTGGGAGTAAGTAATCCAGATCCGTCCGGAAAAGGGAAAGCAGTTGTAGGCTCTAACTTTCAGTCCTCTCAGAATCCTCACAGGCTAGACGCAGAAGTTCAGGAAGACCCGATATTGACACAGTTGAAAAGAACGCAAGCCGATATTTCTTTGTGGTCCCTACTTACATCCTCCTACCCTCACAAATTAAAGCTGGAAGAAGCCTTATCCAAGACGAAGGTATCCGTCAACGCTACCCCGGATGAAGCATGTCAGTTGATTGGAACGGCTCAGTATGGGAATATCATTACTTTCACAGATCTTGACTTGCCTGCTTACGGTGCGAAACATAACGAATCTTTACACATTACGGTGCCTCTGGAAGGACGGTTGATTCCCCATGTGTTGATAGATAATGGATCAGCCATGAATGTGCTCCCCGCCAAGATGATGAGTATGTTGGATATCAATGCGCAGAATCTCAAGCCCTCTAACCAGACCATAAAGGCTTATGATTCAACATCCCGGGCAGTGTTAGGGATAGTCTCCCTTAATCTGATGTTTGGAGGCAAGGAAATGATGGTGGAGTTTCAGGTTATAGACATTCCTGTTACGTTCTCAGCATTATTAGGTAGACCCTGGATCCACGAGATTGGAGCCGTTGCTTCCACGCTTCACCAATGCTTAAAGTTTGTGCAAGAGGGGGTGCTGACAACAATCTATGGTGATAGTGTTACAATCGGAGAAACCAGCGCAAATACCTTACCGGTAATGGAGATCAAGCTTGACCAAGAAAATCCGATGCTCAGCGGATTCACAATCGAGAAACCTAAAGGGCAAGTCTGTACTATAGACCTAACGACATCTTCAGATAAGATTCCTCCTGTGTTGAAAATGCTAAGAGGTATGAGCTATATCCCTGGTCTGGGGCTGGGTAAACGCCAACAGGGACCGTGTAGACTTGTGTTGCCAGCAGCTAAGAGAAATAGGCAAGGTCTGGGGTATGCAGTGACTAAGGAAGATAAGGTGTATGACAAAACCGAAGCTTTCAAAGAAAAGATGACCTCTGCAGCCGGTAGAAAGTACAAGAAGCCTGAAATGCGCCCATACAGTTGGTCTCTGAATAAGAACTTTGTCAGAGAGGATGGGGATATGTTTGTTTGTCCCGAGCCAAAGCTTACTCCAGCAGAAGAAAGAATGAAGATGATCCAGAGGTTCGCCAATAGCAAGAATCCGGTGAAAGAAATGTTTGATAATTTGCCCAAAAGGCAAGGTGTGACTGTAGCGTTGTGAGAAAGAAATTTTATTCTTTTTGTTTTAGAGTCGCCACCTATATTATTTGATTGAAAACATAGAAAAACCATTTTTTGAGAGATTTGAGTTCGGGGCTTAGGTTATGAAATGGGTAGGTTTAGAAGGCATCCATTTCACCCAATCCGGAGATCGGTCTTGCTAAAGAAAAGAGGGGTTTTTCAAAAGAAGAAAGAAAAAACGAATTTAATACAGCAAATAAAGGTCCATTTGACGAGGTCAAACGGAATGTAGGATCGATTGCTTCGAGACCATCTCCATGATTTGGAGAGGCTCTAGGCCGATCCTAGATTCTATGGACTTATACCACTCTAACAATCAATTAGAAAAGGATTTGTGGGTTACCTTGCGTGAGGTGATTCGGGCAGAGTTTCGACTCAAGTTTAGAATCGACTCTTGATACGGACAGAGCTTCGCCTCGATCCTTGACTTAGATATTGATGTTGATTTATCAACAAGGTTGACAAACCAACTATGAGGGGAGTTTTCTAGGGTGATTTCGTAGGATCCTTTCAGGGAAAGAAACCAACAAAATGTGTGTGTTGTGTAAAATTGTCGACCTCTGAAGCCTTGGATGTCACCAAGTATTTATAGGGAATGGGTATGAAGAAGTGGAGAGGTAAAACCCTATCAGATGGTTCTAGACCTCAACTCCTATTGGTTGGCCGGAGAGATAAAGTTTTATCCCGGAAAGAGGTTGAAATCGACGAGGGGACGTCGTCTCGCACTGCGAAGGGAATATCTCGCGCGAGACACGCCATCTCGCGGCGAGATATTGCTCCTGTGGACAGTTTTGTCCTTCCCTCGTTATCTCGTATGCAGTTTAGTCCCAAACTAACGGTAGTTAGTCAAAACTTAACGAAACATGACGAAATGGTGGATTCCTACTTCTTGACTCAAAGCGATACTTAGAGTGGTATAAGTATGACCCGATGTGTTCAGAATGGGGTGTCTACATAGCCCCTCGGCGACAAGTCTTATGAAAGAAGTCATGTCGACGATAGAAAAGACATCATTCTGAACGTCGGGATGGTCGTGCCGCACGGCTGCCTACGTATCTCTATCGGAGAATCAGACCAAAACGTAGTTCGACTCCGAAACACGAAAAGGTTGCTTTAGGTATTTTGAAAATCATTTTTTTTTGAAAATCGAGGAGATTTTATTTTTGAAAAGGCAAATCCGTACTGAGGAATCAAATCATGACCCAATTCTGAATATACCTGTCTGTCTGAAGATTCGCCTGCTTGGGCTCCGAACCTGCGGGGAAAGATGTTAGAAAACAAAGGCTTACTTGTCCGGTCCTTTGCGTCCTGTTGGTTTGTCTTTTGAAACTGGAGTGAGGTGACGATCCTGGCGATTCGGGACCGAGCTTTTGTTGAGGTGACGATCCTGACGATTCAAGACCGGGCTTTTATTGAGGTAAGTATTTGACATACTGACCCTAGATGCTTGACACACCTAATTGGTGACGATCCTGGCGATTCAAGACCGAGCTTTTGTTGAGGTGACGATCCTGGCGATTCAAGACCGAGCTTTTGTTGAGTAGTACTCGACATACTACTTGTAGATGCTTGACACACCTACTTGGTGACGATCCTGGCGATTCAAGACCGAGCTTTTGTTGAGGTGACGATCCTGGCAATTCAAGACCGAGCTTTTTGTTGAGTAGTACTCGACATACTACTTGTAGATGCTTGACACACCTACTTGGTGACGATCCTGTTGATTCAAGACCGGGCTTTTCTGTTGAGTAGTACTTGACATACTACTTGTAGATGCTTGACACACCTACTTGGTGACGATCCTGGCGATTCAAGACCGAGCTTTTGTTGAGTAGTACTTGACATACTACTTGTAGATGCTTGACACACCTAGTTTGGTGACGATCCACCTGTTTGGGCGTTGGACCGGGCTTTTTGTTGAGTAGTACTTGACATACTACTTGTAGATGCTTGACACACCTACTTGGTGACGATCCACCTGTTTGGGCGTTGGACCGGGCTTTTCTGGTGAGTACTTGACATACTTACCCTAGATGTTTGACACATCTATTTGATGACGATCCACCTGTTTGGGCGTTGAATCAGGCTTTTTGTTGGAATATGCTTGATGCATGGTTGCTTGACGCTATGGTTGCTTGACGCGATGGTTGCTTGACGCTTGGATGCTTGACGCAATGGTTGCTTGACACAATGGATGCTTGACGCTTTAAGATATGCTCGACGCACTTAATTGGATGCATTGATAGATGGTAAGCGAAATTCAAACACTCAACATGTTTGATCTGAAAGTAAGCACTTGACGTGCTTTTATGCACTTTAATTCCTGCAAGAGGGTTAGTGAAAGCATTTGCATAACAACACATATTCACTTAAGCATTTGTTTGTTCAAGATGATCAATGTGCACTCGACTCCAAGAATCAGCGGGGAGAATGAGCTTTATTATGTGAGGATTGAAAATTGTTTGTGATTTAGATTTTGGTTAGATCAACTCGTGAGGTCCATCTAAAGATCGAATGAGACAATCGTCTAATAGGATTCCGTTGAGATAACCTAAGTTCAACGCTAAGGATACTTCAAGGATTTTTCATTGTCACAGGACTTTTTCATCGTCAAGCCCCAAGTTTCTCATGTGATGATCATTTACTGAACAAGGTCTAAACCACTCCAATGGCTTTTGCTATGTAGAACTGATGTTGCCCAATCCAAAGCGCGTATTTTCCAAGGCTTCTCTTGACACCAAGCCCCAAGACTTCTTGTACGCTGCAGATGACTTCGTGAACAGGCTTGTGAGGCTGCGTGAATTGAAGAAGGATCCCCTCCTTTTTTCCTTTGAAAATTTTTTTTTGTGACGCACCCTGGTTTTTGCCTAGACCGGCCTTTCGGGTTTTCAATCTAGCGGGCATCTCTTTTGCGTCTTTTGCTTTTTGTGCTCTAACTTTTGCCTAGGCCGCTCTTTACGAGTTTTCAACCTAGCGAGCTATTTTTTTTTTGAAAAGTATGTATACTCGAAGGGGACTCAGTTGGAAGAATCTTATTAAGGAGAAAGATGAGATCCTAAGTTTAGTTGAGGAGAGACGGACTCCATTTTTGGAAGGTGATCCAAGCATTGACTCTTTTGGGAGAGTATATTCTCTGATGACGAGAGTGAGAAGCAAAAAGGGAAAGCTCCTAATGCAGATTTGATTACTCTTGAGAGTTTGAGTAGGGATTGACTGGGGGAGTAAAGGTTAGGAAGCCCCAGTTTTGATGCTTGGATTTCAAGAGTGTGTATGGGAATGGCTAAGAGGAAGCCCCTAGACTCAACAAAGAACGCTATATGGCTCAAAGATCTAGAAAAGTTGTTCTACTTTTAATGGACCTTGCATCATCTAGAAATTTCTTAACGAGTTTGAAAAGAAAGCCAATCATTAGCATGACTTAAGGCTAAACATTTCTCTTTATGGATGGATGTTGAAAGTCTTCTTCATCTGCGCTGCTATTCAGGCTTTATTGTAAGAGGATGTTGAGGGATCCTCTTTTCTTCGTTGGTATCACTTGACTCTTCTTCTTTGTGGGAGAGTCCTTCTTGCCTTTGTTGAAATCCCATCTTTGTTGTGGGGCGATGAAGACTTGAGAGTTTTTCTTCTTCTTTTTTTTTTTTTGGTTTGTGATGCTCTATTTTTTGCCTAGGACGATTTGAGGAGTTTCGACCTAGCGAGCTTTCTTTTTTTTTTATTTATATATTTTTTTTTTTTTGTACTCTCAAAGCCTTGAATTGAGTAGCCCCACTCTTCTTGGGATGAATGTTGATAGCAGCTCCTTTGGCTTCCTTCGTTTGTTGATCTTCGACTTCCAACAGGAGTAATGTTTAGCCTTAAGCCTTCTAAGGATAGTTTTCATTTCAAACTTGTTTAGAAGTTTCTATTTTTCGTGATGATTTAAGGAATGAGGGTCCACTATTCAGCATGGATCAAATGATACTCATGAAGACGAACAACTTTTGGGAAAGTGTTTAGAATAAAGAGATAACTTTTATTGATAAGGAAATTCAAAACAGACTCGATAGTTCACTTGACACAAACTAGAGAGGATAGAGATGGACTAGAATGATAGAACGACTCTTCGAGAACATACTAGGAAGTTGACCTAATCTATTTTTTTTCTTTTTCTCTTTTTTTTTCAAAGGAAAAAGGGAGAGGACGATCGGAGCCCCAAGGTGGTTATGCTTCAGTTGATCTTGCCGGCTTCATACAAGTCTTGGATGGCATCCCTCAGATTGTAGCAATTGTTGGTGTCATGACCACTAAACTGATGGTAATCGCAAAATTTGTCGTGGTCCCAATCTTCTCTCATTTTCTTAGGATGATAGTCTTCCATTGGCTTCAGTTTTCCTTGGCCTACTAGATCATCGAACATTTCCTTAAGAGTAGCCCCACCAAAATCATGATAGGTACGACCGGTGCTCCCCTTTGTTGGACAATTCTCCTTTTCTGAATTCTTTCTAAGACGGACCAATTCATCAATTCTAAGGCCCGATTTATGGAGTTCTAGGAAACTAGGGAAGTAATTGCCGGCAAGCTTCTCTTGGTACTCTTCGCGGAGACATTGAAGTAGGATATGAATTTGTTCGTCTAGGCTTGGCCTATCAACGATTTCAGTCAGTTTGATCCTCCATCTTTTGACGAAGTCTGCGAATGATTCATTTTGTTGTTGCTTAGTTTGCTCAAGGTCTCTCCTAGTAGTGCGGTAGGTGGAGTTGTCCTCAAATTGTTCTTGGAAGGCACGACTAGCAAGTGGCCAATCGAACCTTGTAGAGAGGGGAAGATTCATGTACCAATCTCTAGCGGCACCATCGAGGGTTTGAGGGAAGCATTGAACTAGCAAGTTGTCATCGACACCCATAGGTAGCATGGCCCAAGAGTAGGTTTCCAGATGGATTTTTGGACAAGTAGTGCCATTGAATTTTGCAATGTCGGGTGTCTTGTACTTTCTAGGAAGCTTTGACATGGATTGACGAAGGGTGTCATAGTCAATAGAGAGCGAGGCTTCCTTACTCACATCGAGGGATGCAAGTTTCTTTAATAGCATTGCCATGGTAAGGGGTTCGTCCTTGCTTTCCCTCTTTCTTTCTTTCTTGGAAGCATAACTTTCATCGTCAGAGGAGGAAGATGATGAGCTAGACTCGTACACCTTTTTCTTGTGCTTGCGATGTCTTTTAGCCCTCTTAGTGTATGAAACTTCATCATCGGAAGAGGTCTCATTCTCTTTCTTCTTTGAGCTTAATTCGGCCAATTGTAGTTTCATGGCTTGGAGTTCGTCAACCATGGCTTTCATTTCCCCGGCTTGGATTCTCCTTTCAAGTTCTAATCGGGCCTCCATTTCATCGGCTTGGGCTTGTAGCATTTCTTCATATCGAATCCTTTGGTCCTCAATTTCCTTCTTGAGCGCTTCGGAACTCATCGTGTTGGAAAGAAATTGAGACGCTACCGTTGGAGAGGTAAGGGAGCTTGACGACCTTAGAGATGAACTAGATATCCCAACGAAACGCCTTTTAGAATATTAGCCCCAAACGATCCTAGATGGAGAAAAGGATGACGGTTAAAATTACCTCACGAGTGATTTTTTTTTTGAAGTTTTATTTTTATTAGAGACGGAGTTTTGACTCAAGGAGGGAGCGCACATCGATCATCAATCACAAACACAGATTCTGCAAATAATATCTCGCGCGAGACGAGGTAATCTCGCACGAGATAACCATTCGGAAAGATGGATTTTTCCTCATTTTATTTCCTAGATTCATGGTCGGACGGACAAAGATCCGTTTTCTATCTAGTATCCTAGGTAAATCTTGCAGGCATACCTAATTCGAATCAAACCTAGGGACTCGGTAATTGACCATTCTTTGAAAAGTAAAGCCACGTAAAATTGACCGGAAGGATTTTTTCTTCTTTTAAAGGGACTTCCGAAAGGGTCATTCCGAAGGGACATTTCCGAAGGGACTTTTTCTTTTTCCGGAGGGACTTTTCCGAATCCTTTCTCGATAGTCAATTTTACATTAGCTTCATTTTGATCAAAGACAAGAAAGATTACCAAGTCGAAACCGACCGGTCATGGAGTGTTCCTAGAAAATATACTACATGATATGTGGCGATGCAGGGCTGGAAGGCTAGGCTCCCCGCGATATGACAATCTAGGTGGATTGAATACGCGGAGTGGGATGATCCAACTTCGGAGAGACCGGCGACTAGGTGGTTACCGTCATCCGTCCTTAGTGTGGGTCCCGGGTTTATAGAGGGTATGCAGTGCAATGACAGTTATAGTATGATGTGCGCGTGTGTGATAGTCAATCTATGTGATAGAGTAAAATAGAAAGTTTTATCTTTTTGAAAGTCAAAAGAAAAACAGATAATGGCCGCACCAAGTGGTTGCCTACGTTTCTTCCAAGTTTAGGAAGACTCAGGCCGTCGTAGTTCCACGTAAAGAGATATAAAGAGAGATAAATAATTTAATTTACAACTCCCGAATCCCCAATGGACCGGACTTTAATTAAATAAAACCCAATCGCACGCAGTTCAATAAACAATAATCAATTATTTAAAGAAATTAAAGGTTCGAGTTCCCCACCTTAAGGGAGGCCTTAAGATGCAGGAACTCTGCAGATAATGAATTCTGGGATCCCCCTTGCATGTTCGGCTCTCGTCTTGGATTACGAGCGAAACAGGAAAAACCAGAAAACAACCAGACTGGAGGCCATATCTCGCGCGAGATAAAGGATATCTCGTGCGAGATATCTCCCATCTGAGAGCAGAAAATTCGAATTTTACAAAACAGATTGAAAAAACTCTCTTTTAATTTTGACGCAAGTTTAAGCCTCTTAATTTTCAGTCCCCAGCGGAGTCGCCACTGTAGCGTTGTGAGAAAGAAATTTTATTCTTTTTGCTTTAGAGTCGCCACCTATATTATTTGATTGGAAACATAGAAAAACCATTTTTTGAGAGATTTGAGTTCGGGGCTTAGGTTATGAAATGGGTAGGTTTAGAAGGCATCCATTTCACCCAATCCGGAGATCGGTCTTGCTAAAGAAAAGAGGGGTTTTTCAAAAGAAGAAAGAAAAAACGAATTTAATACAGCAAATAAAGGTCCATTTGACGAGGTCAAACGGAATGTAGGATCGATTGCTTCGAGACCATCTCCATGATTTGGAGAGGCTCTAGGCCGATCCTAGATTCTATGGACTTATACCACTCTAACAATCAATTAGAAAAGGATTTGTGGGTTACCTTGCGTGAGGTGATTTGGGCAGAGTTTCGACTCAAGTTTAGAATCGACTCTTGATACGGACAGAGCTTTGCCTCGATCCTTGACTTAGATATTGATGTTGATTTATCAACAAGGTTGACAAACCAACTATGAGGGGAGTTTTCTAGGGTGATTTCGTAGGATCCTTTCAGGGAAAGAAACCAACAAAATGTGTGTGTTGTGTAAAATTGTCGACCTCTGAAGCCTTGGATGTCACCAAGTATTTATAGGGAATGGGTATGAAGAAGTGGAGAGGTAAAACCCTATCAGATGGTTCTAGACCTCAACTCCTATTGGTTGGCCGGAGAGATAAAGTTTTATCCCGGAAAGAGGTTGAAATCGACGAGGGGACTGTCGTCTGCAATCTGCAGAAGGGAATATCTCGCGCGAGACACGCCATCTCGCGGCGAGATATTGCTCCTGTGGACAGTTTTGTCCTTCCCTCGTTATCTCGTATGCAGTTTAGTCCCAAACTAACGGTAGTTAGTCAAAACTTAATGAAACATGACGAAATGGTGGATTCCTACTTCTTGACTCAAAGCGATACTTAGAGTGGTATAAGTATGACCCGATGTGTTCAGAATGGGGTGTCTACAGTGACCGCCACCTACGAGAGCAGCTACCACTTCTGGGGACCTGAATATGAGAGACAATTTGAAAAGCTTGCCTTGGATGAACCCGCAATATGTAAAATTCGCGGTGCTGACCCTGCAGATATGGATGGAGAGTTAGCAGATTTGTTTGAAGAGCAGGGGCTGTCAGAACCTGTGAGCGGTACGTCTTTGGCAGAAACGAGAGATGATGCTAAGGAGCCGATTGATCTGATTGACTTTTCCTCTGACAGTGAGGTGATAGCTATGCTAGAATTCGAGAAGGAATCTGAGGTGGAGATAGTCAAGCTGGAGACTGCCGCAGAAAGACCGTTGCAGAACTGGACTTCATTCCGGGGACCGGTCGCCGACAAAGAGACTATGATTGAAAAGCTAGGGCTCAAACCCCGTCCTTGTCCTCCCAAGTCTAAATTCACCCCCTGTGTTTTGAGTCAGTCTCCCGAGTCTCTTGTCATAGAGTTTGAGTCTTCTGATCGGTCTGATGTCCTCACGACTGAAGACCGTCTTCGAGTTGTAAACACCGTATTTCCCTTTGCTTTAAATAAAGTGGTTGATCTTTCTGAGTACCCCGTGATTGCCAACTTAACAATTGAATGCTTAACGAAAAATAATCATCAAGATTTAAAAATAATTAAGCCTAATTCAATTGAAGATAATGCAGACTTAATCGATGAACAATTTTTAGAAAAAGATTCAAAACAGACTTGCGAGCAAAAGGAAAGCCGGGCCCAAGCTGCCGACGAGGTATTAACAACAGTGAACTTGGGAACAGCCGAAGAACCCAAAGAAACGCAGATTGGTAGTTTCTTCTCCGGAGATGAGCGGGTTGCTTTGATTGAACTGCTCAAGGAATTCGTGGATGTGTTCGCTTGGTCCTACAAGGATATGCCGGGGCTGGATGCTTCTATTGTGGAACACCGAATACCTTTGGATCCAGAAATCAAGCCGGTCAAGCAGAAATTGAGGCGGATAAAACCTGAATGGTCCTTACAAGTGAAAGAAGAAATTGAAAAACTCCTACGGGTAGGCTTCATCAAAGTAATTGAATATCCGACCTGGTTGGCGAACATTGTAACAGTCACCAAAGCAAATGGAAAGGTTCGAGTCTGCGTAGATTTCCGAGACCTCAATAAGGCTAGTCCTAAAGATGACTTCCCTTTGCCCAACATTGACATGCTAGTGGATGCAACTGCGAACTTCGAGGTCAAATCTTTCGTTGATGGTTTTGCGGGTTACAACCAGATTAAGATGGCTGAAGAGGATCAAGACAAGACGGCATTTACAACCCCATGGGGTACTTATTGTTACACAGTAATGCCATTTGGCTTGAAGAACGCCGGGGCTACCTATCAGAGAGCAGTCACTACCCTTTTCCACGACATGATACACCGGGAGATTGAAGTATATGTGGATGACATGATTATTCATTCAAAAGGATCAGACGGACAGCATTTCATTGATTTGAGGAAATTCTTTAACAGACTCCGAGAACACTCCATGAGACTGAACCCAGCCAAGTGTACATTTGGGGTTATTCGAGGTAAAGTTCTGGGATACATGGTCACCGAGCGCGGCATTGAAATAGATCCCAGGAAAGTTAAGGCAATTATTGAAATGAAGCCGCCCAGAACCGTCTCTGAAGTAAAAGGATTCATGGGTCGCCTGCAATACATCAGCAGGTTCGTCAACCAATTGACCACCATATGTGAGCCGATCTTCAAGCTGCTAAAGAAAAATCAGGAAGTGGTCTGGAACGAGGAATGCCAGCTAGCTTTTGAAAGGATCAAAGCCTACCTCGTCAATCCTCCCATTCTCTGCCCACCTCACAGATACAAGCCTTTACTTCTATATCTGACAGTCACAGACACAGCTACTGGGGCTATGCTAGCACAAGAAAAGAAGGATTCAAAGATTGAGAATGCCATCTATTTCGTCAGCCGTAAATTCCAAGGGAGTGAAGTGAATTACTCTGCCCTCGAGAAGACTTGCGCAGCTTTGGTATGGGTAGTTGGAAAGCTAAAACACTATATGCTGTCCCACACCATACACTTAGTCTCCAAGATGGATCCGATCAGATATCTATTCCAAGGTGACAGAGGAAACATCTCCACCAGGTTGGCAAAATGGACTTTCTTCTTAGCAGAATTCGACATCAAATATGTGATTCGCAAATCGATCAAAGGGCAGGCATTGGCAGACCAGTTGGCTGAATTCCCCAGTACAGAAGATCAAGGGCCAGACCTCCAGTTTCCAGATGAAGGGATCCTCGCTATATAAAGCGGAAACAAGTGGCAGTTATTCTTTGATGGAGCAGCTAACAAGAAAGGAAATGGCATTGGAATGGTTTTGATAGACCCGAACGATATGCATACTCCCATAGCAATCAAGTTGAATTTCTCAGTCACCAACAATGCAGCTGAGTACGAAGCTTGCATAGCCGGTCTGGAAGCTGCCCTTGAGCGACATGTGGAAGAATTGGAAGTGTTCGGTGATTCCCAATTGATAATCAACCAGGCCGCCAACAAATGGAAAATTATAGACCCATGTCTCCAGAAGTACCATGCTTACATCGCAGAACTCGTCGGCCAATTCAAGGAAGTATCATTCCAGTTCTTACCGCGGGACAAGAACAGATTCGCAGATGCTCTGGCTACCTTAGCCTCTTTGGTGGAAATCCCAGAAGGTAAATCAATCAAGCCTTTCAGGGTCGGCAGAAGAGAAAATCCTGCATATTGTTGTGAGATTGAGATCGAGGCTGTCAGTGAACCGTGGTACAATCAGATCTTTCAATACCTCAAGCGTGGGGAAGCATCCTTACCTGTAGATCAAGAAGGAGATTCAAAAAGAGTACATGCCAAAAGCTTGCAGGCCCTAAAGAGACTGTCAGCACAATATGTCATACTTGGCAATGAATTATGGAAGAAAAGAGAAGGTTGTCCGCTCCTACTCTGCATCAGTAAAGAAAAGGCTCAAAGAGTAATGGAAGACGTTCACAACGGTGCCTGCGGACCTCATATGAACGCTCGATCTCTCATGCATAGCATCATCAGGCTGGGTTACTTACGGATCACTATGGAGACAGATTGCATCCATTTCGTGCGGACCTGTGACAAGTGCCAAAGATTTTCCAATCTGAACCACATCCCGCCTCACGACTTATACTGTATGACAACTCCGTGGCCTTTCGCAACATGGGGTATCGATGTCATTGGGAAGATTTCTCCGCCTGGGAGCAATGGGCAGGCATTTGTATTAGTGGCCGTGGATTACTTCACGAAATGGGTAGAAGCTGCATCTTATAAAGTGCTCACCACCAAGAAGGTTGCCCGATTCATAAAAGAACAGATCTTCTGTCGCTATGGGGTCCCGAACGAGATTATTTCTGACAATGGCACTCATTTCGAAGGAGAAACTGATCGGTTGCTCACGAATACGAGTCAAGCGCCACAAATCTTCACCGTACAGGCCACAGACAAACGGCGCTGTTGAAGCTGCCAATAAGAACTTGGAAAGGATCATAAAGAAGATGGCCGAGCGAGGACGAGATTGGCCAGAAAAGTTGCACTTAGCACTATGGGGCTATCGCACTTCGATCCGAACTGCCACTGGTGCAACCCCATATGCTCTGACTTACGGAATGGAGGCCGTCATGCCCATTGAATTAGAAATTCCTTCCCTCAGGGTCTTACTTGAAAATGAGGTGAACGAGATCGAATGGCTCCAAAGTCGATATAATGAGTTGGCTCTGCTAGATGAACGCAGACTAAAAGCCATGGAGCATAACAGGGCATACCAGAGAAGAATGGCCCGTGCCTTCGATAAGAAAGTGAAACCCAGGGATATCAAAGTCGGTGATCTAGTTCTTAAGATGAAGCCCTCAAATCAAAGCAGTGCGTTAAGCAAGTGGGCACCCATTTGGGTCGGACCGTTCCTGGTAAAGAAAGTGTTCTTCGGAGGAGCTATGCAGCTGTCAGACTTGGATGGCAACCCATTTCTGCACCCCGTCAACTGCGACAAGTTGCGGAGGTATTTTGTATGATCGAGTCTTTCCCCCTCTAAAAAAATATAAAAAATAAAAAAATAATAAAAAAAAGAGTGAAAAATAAAGGCGCAACAAAATTGTCCCAGATGAGACTGAAAACCTCTCAAAAGGCAGTCCATGCAAAAATAAGGGACGCGCCCGGTGCTAAAGAATATACCCAACTAGACCGAAAACCCAAAAGAGGGCGGTCTAGGTAAAAAACAGGGTTGCACCATTTCCCCCCTTCTATCTTCCCCTTTCTTAAACACTAAAGTCAATTGAGTCGAACTACGGAGACCTGAGCCCCTTAGTTCTCTTACAAAAGGGGAACATAGGCAACCACTTGTGGTTCGGTCTAAAATTGCTGCAAAAATCTCTCTTTTTACCAAAATGCGTTTTGATTACAGTCCCAAGGCTTTTCAAAGGATCATTTTGAGTTAATATTCTTTTTGATGAGTTCAAGCACGGCCTACTTTTTGACTCAAAAAGACTGTTGCGAATAAAAGAAAACATTGATAACATCTATTCTGTCTGCATTTAAGTAATCAAAGGGTACTCAGTTTTCATACAGATAATTCCTACTCTCAAGACATAAAGCAAAAGAGTCTCAAATCTCTCGAAGTAAAAAAAAAAAACGTGTGTCTAGATACTCGTCCCCGCTCCCGAATTTGCTCCTCTATCCTTCCTCTTTCTCGGTCCCCGGGAGGTCTTTGGTTTAGGAATGTCGAACAAGTCGGTTTGAGCCCGTCCCAATTCAGGAATAACTCGCGCTGGCGGTTCAATCAGACCAGTCTCTCTCAAGGCGGCCCTAGCAATCCTCTCTTGCCGCGACGCCTCTCTGCGAGCTCTCATCTCTGGATCATTCCTTAAAGCAGCTCTCCGGATCTCTTGCCTCTCATAATCGTCAGCAGCATTGCCGGTGACATTGTCTGGGTTTCCTCGTGCCTCTATATCTCTGAGATTTCGGCTGGACAAAGAGTCTGCTCCCAAGTATTCCCGGCGGCGAGTCTCTATAGCTAACTGCACAGAACCCTGATGCTCCTCATACCAATCCAGATACTCTGTGGTCGAAATGTAAATCCTCTAGGCTCGCCGAAGGAGCACACGAGTGGGAAGAAAGCCCTCCGTAAAAGATCTCGCTAAAAAAGCGTACGGCTGGGGCTCGGTCATGGACATCGGAACAGTATCAGTCACCAGTCTCTCCCTCAAGGCTCGGATGACCTGCTGAGGGTACCTATACTGTCTGCTTACCAATGATGGGACACAGAAAGAGGATACATGCAAACCAGGCAATCGGACTACTACTGATCCATCCTGAATATCTCTCATGGTCTGTATATTCCAGGCAGTAATCCAAAAGCTCAGATCAGTGGTCGTGTACCGTGACAACCTCATATGCCAACAATCAACAACCTCGTCCCTCATCATCCTGCGTGGCCGAGTCACCCATGGCATGGCCGTCCGACCCTCTGGTAATGGCCCGATCAGGTGTAACCTCTCAGAGAACCACAGAGATAATAAGCTGGGGCTGCTCCCATGAAGTCTCGATCCCCGCTAGCCTGTCAATACCGTGATAAGTCTCGGCCAGCAGTAGTGGTACAATATCCATTTCTCCTTGGCCAGAACGAATCTGATGAGAATCTATACCCCGGTCACCCCTCATTTGCCTAACGATCTCCAACAAAGTGCTTGAGCAGACCCCGGTATACCCGCAGAAATAGTAAGCCGACAAAGTGAACAGCATGAACATATCCAGAGTGGTAGAAAGGTCAAACAGATCAGGACGGGACAGGCGCAACCTAGCCATCCGAGTCAAATCTATGGACCCATCACCCAGAATCATAGGCAATACCTGATCCGCAGGCAGAGATAAAAAGTCAGACAGCTGTTCCTCAACCAACCGATTGTCCCGTGGGAATGCTACAGTGGCCGCCTTACCCAAGCCTGTCAACGCCCTGAAATCTTCCATAGTTGGGGCCAGATAATTGTATGACAAAGAAAATGCATGGCACTCGGAATCCCAGAAGCAGGATGCAGCCCGAAGCAAATCCCAATCGACCCTCCAATCTTTCAAAGACCAAATGCAAGGCATACTGTACCGCTTGTCGATGATACTTCTATGTTGCCTCAAGTGAAATCCCCAAATTTCGACGAAATCCCGATGAAATTGGCACTCCCGGGAAGCAATCTCTTGGTTATAATGTTCCATTGCAGCAAAAAGCGTCAGTCTTGACCAAAGAAATCGATTATCTGCCAAATAAGGGTTGCTGGGTTGCTTTACTGAGAAGACAGTGACTGCAGAATGAAGCCTGGACTGACTTTGAAAGGGCCTGTTACGAGCCTCCCTCAGTCGTGCGACAAAAGAAGCCAAACAGACACAACATGTCGGGCGACATAATTTGGCTGATAGCAGACAGGGTGGAAAAGCCTGCAGTGATTACCCCAGAGCATTTTCCGACTCGCCGTCGCCGATATACCCCTTACCCTCATACACATACCCCTGAAAATATACGGGAGAGGACCCCTACTATACACACTTACCTAAAACAATCCCAAAACACCATACATAAACCCGACAAAGTCGACCTTTAACCCAATAATTGCGTTCGCTTTCCCGGAACAGACAGATTCACGCAAACCAAGCTAACATGTAGTAATCTTTGCTAACAAGATGGGCTTATTCAAGAGTAGCGTGTTGGAGTTGTTGTTTTACCCCCCACAGGTACAATAATCAATTGAGTCTCGAAGACTGGACCTCCGACCAAACTGGAGAAGAAAGAACAAAGCAAAAGAAGCATGAGTATCTATGACAAGCCCCAAGAAAAAGCCTCTCCAGCGGAGCCAAACAGCAAAAAAAAAAAAGGAAAAAGCCTCTCTAGCGGAGCCAAGAAGAAAAAAAGCCTCTCTAGCGGAGCCAAACAGCAAAAGAAGAAAGCCTCTCTAGCGGAGCCAAACAGCAAAAGAAGAAAGCCTCTCTAGCGGAGCCAAACAGCAAAAGGAGAAAGCCTCTCTAGCGGAGCCAAACAGCAAAGAAGAAAAGCCTCTCCAGCGGAGCCAACAAAGAAGAGAAGCCTCTCAAGCAGAGCCAAATCAGAAAAGAAAGAAGCCTCTCTAGCGGAGCCAACAAAGAAGAAAAGGAAGCCTCTCTAGCGGAGCCAACAAAGAAGAAAAGCCTCTCTAGCGGAGCCACAAAGAAGAAAAGGAAAAGCCTCTCATGCAGAGCCAACCACAAAGAGAAGAAAAGCCTCTCTAGCGGAGCCAACAAAGAAGAAAAGCCTCTCTAGCAGAGCCAACAAAAAGAAGAGAAGCCTCTCAAGCAGAGCCAAATCAGAAAGAAAGAAGCCTCTCAAGCAGAGCCAAATCAGAAAGAAAAGCCTCTCTAGCGGAGCCAACAAAGAAAAAAAGCCTCTCTAGCGGAGCCAATAACGAAGAAAAGCCTCTCTAGCGGAGCCAACAAATAAGGAAAAAGCCTCTCAAGCAGAGCCAAACCCAAGAAGAAAAGCCTCTCAAGTGGAGCACAATAGAAGTAACAGGTAAGCACAGCAAAGGTATGAAGACACATCTCTACCCCTTTCTTGCTTGTAGTCAGTTTTAGTATTTCCGAACTACGATTTGGCTTGATTCCCTTCTTAAAGGGATACGTAGGAATCCTTTCTCAGAGAGGTCCAGCCATAATTTCCCCCTTCTAACCCTTCTAGCCCTTCACCTTAACCCCAGCCGCTCATTGAGATTGGGTCTTATTTTATCGACAACCCCACTTTTTTCAAAAGTGACGTTGCCGAGGGGCTCTGTAAGTACGCCAATCCAATTCGCAACCTTTTTGATGCATTTTAATATAATAAAACTGCATTAAGGGGCGTTTTGGTAAATTCCCGGCCTATCCCGAGACTTCCGGAAACGTTCCATGAGTTTCCCGCGAAGGAAGTACCTTTTGGTACATTATTCATGCCAAAGGACCCCTTGGGAATAAAACCTGTTGGACCTTTTGGGTATTTTCCCGAAATGTTCCAGAAACTGGTTTTGGCGCCAAAAGCGGTTGAGCCACCTTGTGTCACGCGACAGCTTGAGGCATGGAAAGTGGGCACGTAAGGTCGTGCGACACACTAAGGCAGCCAACTGCAGCCTATAAATAAGACCCTCCCCCTCATTGAAAAGGATCCCAATTTTCGAGCCTACTGTTACTCTGCCCAAATAGCATTGTAACGAGAGTCCCAAATACAAAACCTCTCTCTCTCCTACCTTCCAACCCTCTAACCCCTCTCATCCAAACCCAATTCTCTACCTACACCAATTGGAACCCTTGGATCAGAGCTGTGAGATCTACAACGAAGAATTGAAGGATTCTATATCTGACTAGATATAGAATTCGTGGAATCAACAAGGGTAACAATTCCCTAACTCTCTCTCTCTCTCTCTCTCTCTCTCTCTCATTTAATTCCTTGCAATTTTATAATTCTATTTTGTTTGGATTCGAATGTCGATCCTAGCTATCTCGAATTCAATCCCAATCGCAATCTCTCTGTTTAATTCGCATTGAATTGTGTAATTGAGCTCATATTGATTGATTTGGTTGAACTTGGTATTTGAGCCCCCAAGGGGGTGTGGATCTACCCATATCCACACTCCCTGGGTCGATTTGATGTTGTTTATGTTTTTTCGTTCTTAATTCAGCTTGTTAATTGGATCTGTATAGCTTCTGTTAATTTCTGAGTTCATGTTGTGAGGTTTCTGCAGAAGGCTCATGTGTGTCACGCGACACCTTCGTCCCCAAGTGATCCTATGTCACGCGACACATGTGGTCACTGGTACGATGTGTCATGCAACACACATGACCCATCTGCAGTGACTCTTTTCCTTTGTAATCTGTTCTAGTTTGTTTGTATCAGGGATGTGGCCTCCCTAAATAATGGGCTCACAATATGTAATTACTCGTTTCATAATTAATAAGATGCATTTTATCACATTTCGTTTATTATCAATATTTGCACACACTTTGGATTTACTTGGATGTGTTTGATTGAAAGACTCGTCTATGGACGAGGCGTGTTGGGTGAACTCTCGGTTCTTCCCAACACGTAACCTGACCCCCGAACTCATGTTTTCTCTATAAACAAAGGTTTTCAATGTTTCCTCTTAAAACGGTGTGGCGACTCCTTTTTCTAAACCAAATTTCGGGCGAGCGCACATTCACTTTCCTCTAGCTTGAGCTTGTGAGGATATGAAGAGGTGAGCAGAGACCAAAGGGAAATGTTCGCCTGAGTCTGCTTGAGCTGAGTGAGGATCGGGTCCTCTTTCAGGGAACTTGCGTCTTCGGGCTGGCCGGATTGCAGTTCTGGCTCCGTCGGCTTTTTGGTGGCCTTAGGTGGTGGTGCATGTATTTGACCCGATCGGGTTAGGACGCTATCATCAGGCTTGGATCCTTCTGAACAGGCTGCTCTGAGTTGAGCCAGAGTTAGAGGAGGATTCCTCGTAGCATAGGGCCATATGTCTTTCTTCAACTCATTGATTGTATATGCGCTTCCGGGAGCTTCGGCAGCTTGACGGATCCTGTCCCAGGAGACTGGCTTGGGTGCCTCTGCGGGGAGGTAGTTTACGGATTGCCGTAGCTGTTCGAATGTCAGTGCACAACAGTGATCGCTTGAATTGAACTGTGGGTTGCTGACCCTCCGGGGGAGGTTGGAGAGTTCTCGGCTGAGGCGAACGGTCTCCTTGATCTCTTCACGGTATATCGCGTTCCTTTCCTTCTTGCTGAGCCTACTCAGGGCATTCTGGAGTTGGGTCTGGCGATACTCATGGTTTGCTAACTTTCCTCCGCTCTTGGCCCAGATTAACTTTCTTGCAGCGGAGCCTGCGTCGAGAGTTAGTGCCTGCGTTTCTTCCCATGTAAGAATAGCCAGAGCTTCTTTGAACTGTGTGCGGCAGTCTAGGTAAACCTCCATTGGGGAGAGTTTCCTCCTTTGTTTTATCTGAGTGGCGGGTATGTCGGAAGGTGAGTACACGGCTTCCCGAACATCTGCCCATGTAGGTTGCCTTGTCCCAGTTGATCGTTTCTGTAAACGAAAGCTGCAGTCTGTGGAACTTCCCTGAGTAATTGCTCAAGACGAATTTCCATCTTCCTCTTGTTTTTGAATAGACCTTCCTCTCTGAGTTGGCCTTTCAATTTGAGTACGGAAATGATCCGCTCCCATCCTCCCAGGACCCTTGGGAGTCCGGTTTTGTTGACTTCAGGCCCGGCTTGGAAGAGAATAGTTTCATCGTCTTCGTCGTCGCTTTCATGGAGAACTTGCATTCCTCGGGGAGGTAAGGGCTGGGATCCGTTCTGCTGTGCCGTTCCATCTCCTAGGTCATCGGGACCGTTGACCACCCTTGCTTGGCAGAGGGGGTTGGATGAGAACAGACGATAGTCGAGGAAGTCGCCGTGAGCAAAACCCTTGAGGTCGAACTGGTCTAGAGTGGCCTCTAGATTTCTGTCTGAAGCTGCCTGTGACGCCAAGTCTATCAGAGCTAGCAGTCGACTGGCAGGATGTCTGAATCCGGGGCCGTGACGGCTGGGAGCAGAATCGAACTGGAGCATGTTGATGCTGAGGTGGTCATTTCCTATGCCGGAAGTTGACTCTGCCTTGCGGGGAAGACTTTCACAGATGTTTTCGGGGTGGCTGCCGGAAGCGTTCCCGAGGTTGATCTGACTCGTAGCAGGGTGAGGAGCTTGGTCTCCTTCGCTGTTGCCTCTGGCCCTGGCGGCGCTTGAGGGTATAAGCTTGACTGACGGCACGGGCCGGTTGCCACTGGGGCTGGTACTCGGAAGTAATGATGAGCTCTGAGCTCGCTTGGCCAGGGCCTCGTTTACCATGAGCAGGCAGTCATCGAGGGTGACCTTGGTGTTGCAGAATCTGATAACAAGGACTGGATCCTTGGCTTCATCAGGATATCTGGAATAGATGATGTTGACGAAGTCGTCGTCATTCACTTGATCAGAGGGATTCCTCGTTGCGTGAATCACGTGCTTCCAATTGTCGGATAGCTTCCTGTACTGGACGTTGAGCTTGACAATCTCCATCGTATTGGAGCCTTGGTCATAGGTGACCTGATTGGAAGGAGTGCCGTCCTCGAAACTGAGCATGTGAATGCAGAGGTTTTCTTGCGGGTCTGCCGCGTCCTCGACTCCGGAGAGTCCTGATTCGTCGTCGTCTGACCGTTCAATCCAGGTGTAGGGACGTATTGCGTCTGGTTGCGTCGCTGGAGCTGCTAGGAAGATATCGTGCTCTTCGCTGGAGAAGAGGGGTGTAGCGGGTAATTCCTCGTGAAGGACATCCCATACCACTTCCATGCATTCATCCCGAGAATGACGGTGCTTGTTAACCTTTATCACGAAGACCTCTTCGCCTGGCGGGGCCAGAGAATGAGTTTGAAGAATGCTGACGAACCTCTGAGCAGAGACTGGGGGTTTACGTGCCCTCATCATGGCGATGTTCAGCGTTTCTTTCCAATCTGCTTCCAAATGTTGAATCGACAGTTGAACTTGATGTATCGGACTGCTTCAGGGTCTGCCTGCTCGAGTACGTTTACATAGTTAGCATCTCCGGACTCTGAGGGATTCTGATGAGATTTGCCCCGATAGTCCTTGGGTTGATTCGAAGGAGGTAACCCCGGTGTCTGGTAGCGGGCATGCTTGGCTACTGTCTCGACTTCATTTCCAATGAGGAAACTGTCCCCTCTGATGACTTCAAGATCTCCCTGTCGGTTAATGAACTTGACGCATTGGTGGAGAGTGGAAGCTATGGCTTTCATGTGATGTAGCCAAGGGCGTCCCAGAAGAGCTGTGAACTCGGATGGAATGTCCATTACGTGGAACTTTGCTGGCACCATTTGGGTCTCGAACCAGAGTTCCAGAGTTACCGTCCCCAGGATGGGACGAGTTGTGCTGTCGTATGCCTTGATAGTCCGAACTGACGAAATCAAATGACTTTCGCTGATGCGAAGGGCTCGCATCATGCTGAGAGGGAGAACATTAACGGCTGACCCGTTATCTACCAATACTCCGGGGAGTGATATGGTGTTGAGCTTGAGAGTGATGTACAGAGCTTCGTTGTGCCCTGAGGCATCGCTCGGCAGGTCTTCATCACAGAACGTGATCACGCTGCCATATAGTCGGGAGTCGTAGATCTCATCTCTATTTGGAGAAGGAGAATCATCCAGCCATCCGTTTCCTGTCTTCCTCTTGCGAGGCAAAGCTTTTATCGGAACCTCGGGATTGCGTTGAGGTTGTTTGTGGCGGTTTCCGCCCTTGGTTAGCACGTTGATCGAGTGCGAGTGCCAAGCTTACTTTGATCTTCCTTTACCGGTCCGAGCTCGGAAGCTGGACAAATTGAACCTTGGCTGATCCCGCGGGGGGTTATGCTTCCGACCGGGCAAGAAGATTACCAAGATCCGAGGTATCCCGGAGCCCCAGGGTCCGAATTACGGTTTCGGCGGGACTTTTCGGCTTTCCCACCCCGTCCGCTCTAAAGCCGCATGGCCTAGAGGCAAGGAGGATTGGGCCGGAGTAGAGTACGTAGTAGTCGAACCTCCCGAAGGCTCTCCAAGTGTACCTACACCGGTGTCTCCGGCTTCGTATCTCTCTCGATTCTTTGTTGAGAGGACTTCTTCTTTGTTGTCTCGGAGGATTGCTCCGGATCAAGTTCTCGAGACTCGTACTCCGGGCGGGCGGAGCGATCGCAAACATCATAGCCGATGTGAATATTAGAGGAGGATCCAGTGAAAGAGGCGGAGAAACCGGTTCTGCAGAATCTTCTTGGGCACCCACTCAATGGAATTCACATCGTTATTGTTCGGAAAAGGGTTTCCGACTGTATTGGGCCCACGGGGGCGTTCCAACTTGCCTTCTTCTATCAAGTTCTGGATTTCGTATCGTAACCCCACACAGTTGTCTGTGGTGTGGCCGTGATACTGATGGAAGGCGCAGTACTTGTTCTTGTCCGCATTGGCTACGGGATTCTTGGGTTTGTAATTAGCAACGGGTTTAAGGAGACCTTCCTTAATTAACCCTTCCAGCATCTTGCTCAGTGGTATGTCAAACTTGTCAAAGTGTACGGCAGGCCGCTTCTGAGTAGAATTGCTGCTTTGCGGGACTGGGTTTCTGTTACCCGACTGCTGTCCCTGTTGGATGTAGTTGACAGACGTATCTTTCCCTTTGCCGGGGGCCGGTGCGGGATTGTATGCAACTGCTGAGCGATATCTGTATGGCTGTGCAGTAGCCAACTTTTCCTTGAGATCTTTCTCGAACTGTGAGCCGGCATTGACCATGGCCTGGAGATCTGGGAAGAAATGATGACTGATGAAAGTTCTGATGGACGGTCTTAAGCAGGACTTGAAGATCCGCATCTGTTCATCCTTGGAGAGTGGCTCCATGATCTCGGAGAGTTTCCAGCTCCACCTTTTGTAGAATTCTCCCACGCTTTCATCCGCTTTTTGTTCAGTGGTGATTAAGTCCTCGCAACTCGTTTCCCACTCTAAGTTGGATCGGTACCGTTCCAGGAAGATGTTGCTGATCTGATCCCAGGTGTGGCGATCCGCAGGCTTGACCCTTAGAAACCACCGTAGCGCTGAACTTTTAAGCGTATCTTTGGAAGTGGTCGGCCATTTGCTTTGGAGGGTTGCTCCTTTTGCTCTCATGCCGAGAACATAAGTGTCGACATGCGTTTGAGGACATTCGGTTCCGTCGAATCCGTCCATCTCGGCATTCCGAACTTGGCAGGGAGAGGCGTGACCATTCCCGGATCTGTGGATTTGAGCGTGTCCTGCTTTGAGCTGCTCATGGTGGCTTTCAGGTCTTTCATCTGTTCGACCATCCAGGCTAAGGTTGGGTCCAGTGGTGGACTGTGAGGCTCGGCGCCGGTTGCTACCACGTGAGCGGTAGTGATGGGAGGAGGAAGGCTTGGTATATGAGAATATACGGGAGCCTTTTCTGAGCTGTATCGGGGTTTGTCCCCGGTGTTTAGGGATTCGTGTATAGGCAAAGGGACGAACCCGGGAGGGTATTGAGGAATATTGGCATCTGCCTGAGATGATTCAGCGGTGCGCTGGTGGTATTGAGTAATAGGCGTAGCACTAGGCTGGCCCAAAATGACAGGGTTACCCTGAGAAGTTGCAACATGGAGCCTAGGTCGGCTGTTTCCTTGATTCTAAGGCATCCCGTATGTTGGCGGGGGAGGAACCTGACTGAAGGTTTGGTGAACTGGCTTTGGGGAATCGTCATCCTCGACCAGGACAAAAGTACCATCTGACTGGGGATAGCCGCTATACCTCGCTCATTCGAAGCCGTACCACGAAATTCCGGCGATCTTCTTTACGCCTCTTGTGAACCTCACAAGCCCGGATGGCTTCTTCCAAAGTCATATCTGTTACCGGTGGCGGGGGTCCGTCCCCGTCATGATTTCTCGGTGAGCTAGACATGTCGGAAATTCTGGCTGAGGGAACTGAGGGAACCGAAGAACTGTCTGACGCTGCCGTTACTGTGATCCTGGCAAGGCGCTGACCCGAAAATCTGAACCACTTTCTGCTCGCTGCAGGGAACGAAAGGAAGGGTTTAGGCTTCGGAAAGGGGTATTTGGCTCAAGGTTTCGGGCTTGTGCAATGTGCAGTTACCGATTAATGTTTACTTAAAGCGTGTTTTCTCAGAGTCCTAATCGGTTGGAAAAGAGCAGGTCTTCTTTTTCGCAACTAATCCTAGAGCTCTAATCAGTGGATCTCGTCACTACGCTTATAAGCCCCTCGTTTCCATTGTAGATCATCTTTCTCAGGACGGACTATCCCGAGCGAGGTCTGATAAGGCAAGCGAGTTCCACCGACAAATGGAAAAGTGAACTTAAGGCTAGCTGATCACGCAAACTTTCGACGTGTGTGGCGTACGGGCCATAGTCGAGGTCAACGTCCTTAAGTTAAGGCGGGGATCGTGCCGAAATTTTGGCATGACCTCTCCTTACTCGCTTGTGCGAGAGACCTTAGCTTTTAGCGTTGGCCAAGTTGTGGCTGGCACGGTACATACGACGAGGTTTGGTGACACGGCGTCACATTGAACCTTCGGGTATATTTTTCGGCAGAGCTCCGCATCAAAGTCAAGGTTGAAGAGCTCAAGACTTAGGGTCGGGAACGACCTTTGGTCTCAATCTCTCGAGCTTGACTCGGAGCGGGGCCCGGCGTAAAAAACATACACTTAGGCTTTATGACACGAGCTAAGCCAAAAACCAACCGGGGTCTTGGACAAAGTGTGACACAAAGAGTGCATGGTTTACACGGGCTAGGATGGGATGTTTGGGACGACCCCGTGCGCCCCCGAAAGGCATCTGGCAGGCCAATCGGGGTGCAACTGATAAGGCCATCCCGGGTTAGGGGTTGTAGTGTGCAGTGTTCCGAGGCAGCAAGTGCGCGTGGTGTGCGGTCACTACAGTTCCTTTTCTGAGTAAAACAGAGATTTTTTCAGGATGTGTCTTAAAGCATGATGATGCGCAGTTCAAAAGACAGCATGAAAAATCAAACATGAATGGGGATGCACAAACATGGTATGATTTTTTGAAAAAAGTCGACAATGTAATGCCTTGAAGAAAACCGTTCGAGGTTTGAAAGTAACACACGCACGAAAACGAGGAAGGGTAAACGAAAGTTTGACCCACGGAAGGCTTTTTAGAAAACAATGGTAGTTTTGAAAAAAGTATCTTGTCCCCAGCGGGGTCGCCAACTGAAATTACCCGATCTTTTTCGCGCGCGGCGGGGGGCGCGAAAAAGGCGGTTGTCTTTCGCGGAGGGTTGTGTCTGAGACCTCGCTTCATGGGAAGGAAAAATGAGGAGTCGCCACGCAGTTTTTGTATTTTGAGCCCAAAACTTTGAGAAATGGCTTTCGAAAATAGTGTCGTTTTTATTGGTAGCAAAAACTTAGGAAAAGGCTTTTGAAAATGGGGATCATTTTTATTGGTAGCAAAAACGAGTAAAAAGCTTTGAAAACGGGGATCATTTTTATTGGTAGCAAAAACGAGTAAAAAGCTTTTTGAGTACCAGAGATTGTTAGGTTCGGAGGTCACGTTACGTTTTGGGAAGAGTATTACGAGATCACCCAAAACGCCTCGCATGACGAGTCTTTCTACCTTTCTCGAAAACGTGCGTGTGTGTGTGATTTTGAAATGGGTGCTTGAAGGACAAGCTTAATCTTGGTTTGAATGTCAAACGTTGATTAGGTGACTTTTGAAAAGACGAGCGTTTGCCTGGCAAACGTCGATTTTGAGACGGAAATGAGCGTTTGCGTGGCAAACGTCGATTTTGAACAGGGCGAGTCATTGTTAACGATTTTTACGGGAAAAATGCGTATTAAATGATTTTAAGTGTCAAATGGCGGCTTTTAGTTTGAAAGATGAGCGTTTGTGGGCCAAACGTCATTTTGCGCGTTTTGAAAGAGAGTTCGACGGACGAACTCCGGTTTTGAACCGGGCATTACATTGTTAACGATTTTACGGGAAAATGCGTATTAAATGACATGCGATCAATGAATCGGGTTGCGATTCGGAATTTGAAAAGTAAATACTATCAACGATCCAAACGGGTCGGACTTGTAAATGACAGTATTTAAAGCAGTGTCAACGGAATCAAACGATCCGGAATTGTAAAGTACGATCAACGAGGCCAAACGGCTCGAAATAGTAAATGACGATCGATGAGGCCAAACGGCTCGGAATTGTAAATGACGATCAACGAGCCAAACGGCTCGGAATTGTAAATGACGATCAACGGATCGATCGATCCGGACTTTTAAATGACAGAAAGTAAAACGGAACGGGATCGAAACGCCGTTTTAACCCGTGATTACTTCTCTTACGGGAAGAGAAGAGGATCGAGGGGCTAAAATGTATCGAACCCCGTTAGACGGAGGCGTCTACATTTCAGTAACGGCGTTCGAAACGGTTGTGGCGACTGGCGCGTAAACCGAGATGGAACGAGAGATTTAGAGAGAGGGAGTTATACCTATGGCTAGGGTCGACTCCTTTGGCTCGGAAGGGGTGTACGGGACACGAAAAGTGGTTCGAAAGGTTGTTTCGAAGGTGTAAGGAGCGTATTTGATCGAAATACGAAGGTTTCACGCGAATCGAGACGAAACGGGAGCTCGGAAGGGGTGAAACTGCTTAGGGCCGTGAGGTAGTGAATTTTTTGGAGTAATTTCGTCCTCCCTTTGCTTTGACAGCAACATCTATTTATAGGGTGAAAATTGCAGTAGGAGTCCGGACGGACTTGGACTGAATCCAGGGGGTTTTTGGGTATTCTGGAAATCTGGGGGACTTGCTGGCAATTTCAGGAAAAGTGCACAGGGAGTCCGGCCGGACTAGGCTTGCAAACCAGGGGTATTTTGGTCTTTTGGCCTTGATTTGTGATTGAAAAGTGACGAGAGGGAGGTGGCATGTGTGCCACGTGCCCCCTGAGTCACCAGCTGAGGTGGCATTTTGTCCCCGGGTCCCGGTTTTGTCCGTTTTTTAAATAATAGTCCGGAAAATGCCCGAAACGCCCCCGGAAAGTGCCGGAAAGTGCGTTTTTCAGGGAAAGCCATGCTTTTAACGTGTGATGACACGTGTTAAGTAGGCTTCGACGTCGGGATGCTCGGGGCAGTCCCAGGACGTCTCGATGGCTTGACAACGGGGAGTTTAACGAGTTCCGGTTAACCTGGAGCGGGCCAGTTAACGGATTTCGGTTAACTTTCTGACGGATTTTGACGATCCGGATTTGGGTACTTACAGGGGGTAAGGTAGTGGCTTTCCTGTGGGTGAAAGGCTTCAACCGCAATCCCTACCGGATGACCTAAACGAAATTAAGTCTTCATTGCTTGCTTAAACTTTTAAATGAGAAAAGATTTATGATAATTCATCGATCAATCGAAATGATGAGGATAATGAAAGAGATGTGAGCATATGAGACGCAAGATGGGGAGTTGGTAAGCCCCAATTTGAGAAGGATATCAAGTTGATTTTCTCACTCTGATCAATTTAAACATTAATCATTTCAAAGAACTACTGGTTGAGCAGCACAAGTGATCATGTGGAATAATACCATTTCAATCAAGTGTAATGTGGGTATGCAAGCTATGTCTCGAGTCTAGCAAGAAGAGAAACAAAGATTTTTATCATTATAAGAAAAGACTGGTCCTACGTGGACTTGACAGACTCATGTCCGACAAGGGACAAACAAACAGACAATCTAGAACCTACAGAGACTGATTGACTGTATTAATATTGGATGGGAGGGCCCTTGGTGAAGATCACGGAAGAAGATTGGTAACCACATTGGGGCGAGGAGCCTTCTCGATCTTCCCCTCATCAATAAGCCTTTGGATGAGCAGCTTCAAAGGGACGCAGTCATTGGTAACATGTCCAGGGTACTGATGATAGAGGCAAAACTTGCTAGTGTCCAGATTGGGATTTGCCTTAACCGGGTTATAATTTTCCAAGGGCTTGATTAGCCCAGCCTTTACCAAACCATTAAATGCCTCCTCAGTTGGCATCCCCAGATCATCGAATTTCTGCCGCTGAGGCCTTCCTCCACCACGGCCAGATAACTGACCCTTCTCCCCTTGAATGTAGTTGACGGTATTAGAGACCATGGTTTCTTTGCCTTTTGAAGCAACAGGGGTAGAGCTTGGAACAATGGAGTAGGTAGCATTCTCGCTTTCAGCCCGTGAACTCACCATTTCTCGCAGATTCAAATAGTACCCCCGGCCAATGGCTTCCCTGACAGATGGCTTGACACATGAAAGGAAGATGGACTTCTCGTCAGAGAGGGGAATTGGGTGAGACAACTCATTAAGCTTCTTGTTCCACCTCTTATAAAAATCTGTTACGGACTCATCGTGCCTTTGGATGGTGCCGATCAAGTCACTACGAGTGGTGTACCACTCGACACTTCCTTTGTATTTGTCCAAAAAGGCATCGCTGATCTGGGACCACGTAGCCCTAGCTTCCGGTTTTACACCTAGAAACCACCTCAATGGAGAGTCATCGAGGGACAAGTGAAAGTAAAGGGCTAGCATCTCCTCGGTGGCTCCTTTGGCACCCATAGACATGATGTAGCTGTTCATGTGAGTTTTAGGGCATGTGGAGCCTTCAAACTTAGTTATGGGGGGCATCTTGAAGTTCTTCGGGAGGGCCTTAGAGTCCTTGAGCTCTATGGAATTGACCACGTCTGACCCAAAGGTCATCTTGTGCAACTGTTCTTTCACATACTTCAACTCTTCCTTCAAACTTGAAATTTCGGAAGATGGGGGTTGCCTTACAGTTGGAGTTAATGTCGAGGATGGCACTGGAAATTCTGGCGTGGACCTGATTGGCAAGGCAGCCGGAGGAAGACCAAAAGTGCTGGGCATGCTAACATTGTGGTCCACTAAGCCAACTGGGCTGGGGATCCTGTTCCCGTACATATCGTAACCATTGATTTGGACATCGGGATTCCGGGGCCCAAACTGTACTAATTGACTGCCAACCTGACCATGGGCAGGGGTCCTGATACCGGTGCGTGGAGCTGAATACGGGGTGGAACCGTACAGATGCTGGGTGAGAGGAAAACAAACCGCAGGCTGAGGGATGTTGTTTTGGAATTGGGGTTGCGGATATTGCGGGATCTGATCCTGGCAAATCTGGTTTCCTGACATGCGATACCCGCTCTGCTGCTGATTAGACTGATCATGAGGAGTAATAAACTGATCACCAAAAGTTGGGTTGGACGGCTGACCCGTGCTGTTATACGGACTTTGACCCCGAGTCCCAAACTGATTCTGAGTATACCCAAACGGCTCCTGATTGACACCACTGGGTTGCTGACCCTGCCCGAGCTGGTTCTGGGGATAAAACATAAACTGGTCCTGAGCACTGACCTTCGGTAAGGAGCTTGATTCGCCCCTTGGCCCGTATTGCATACCATGAGTAGATACTGGGATAGGGGGAGGTCTTGACATACCCCCATGAGTTGGCATCGAGAGGGAGCCAGGCACACCATAGGAGACTGGTGGGGGCATATTGTGAAGGCTTTGCCAAGGTGATGATGGGGGAACAAAACCGGTTCCAGTGATGGTAACATCGGGTTCTTCCCTGATTTCTTCGTAGGGCCCATCTGGATGACGGATTACTGCGACACCTTGCATACGCATCACTTCGACATAGCGAGCCCAACCGGCCTCTTCATGGGCACGAGAGGCTTCGAGGGCGGCACGGAGGGAAGCTTCCTGAGAGAAGTTGAAACCTGGGTGAGGGTTAACAAATGGACTTCCAGGGGGTGTCATGTGAGGACCCATGTGAAATTACCCGATCTTTTTCGCGCGCGGCGGGGGGCGCGGAAAAGGCGGTTGTCTTTCGCGGAGGGTTGTGTCTGAGACCTCGCTTCATGGGAAGGAAAAATGAGGAGTCGCCACGCAATTATTGTATTTTGAGCCCAAAACTTTGAGAAATGGCTTTCGAAAATAGTGTCGTTTTTATTGGTAGCAAAAACTTAGGAAAAGGCTTTTGAAAATGGGGATCATTTTTATTGGTAGCAAAAACGAGTAAAAAGCTTTGAAAAAGGGGATCATTTTTATTGGTAGCAAAAACGAGTAAAAAGCTTTGAGTACCAGAGATTGTTAGGTTCGGAGGTCACGTTACGTTTTGGGAAGAGTATTACGAGATCACCCAAAATGCCTCGCATGACGAGTCTTTCTACCTTTCTCGAAAACGTGCGTGTGTGTGTGTGTGATTTTGAAATGAGGGCTTGAATGACAAGCTTAATCTTGGTTTGAATGTCAAACGTTGATTAGGTGACTTTTGAAAAGACGAGCGTTTGTGTGGCAAACGTCGGTTTTGAGACGGAAATGAGCGTTTGCGTGGCAAACGTCGATTTTAAACAGGGCGAGTCATTGTTAACGATTTTTACGGGAAAATGCGTATTGAATGATTTTAAGTGTCAAATGGCGGCTTTTAGTTTGAAAGATGAGCGTTTGTGGGCCAAACGTCATTTTGCGCGTTTTGAAAGAGAGTTCGACGGACGAACTCCGGTTTTGAACCGGGCATTACATTGTTAACGATTTTACGGGAAAATGCGTATTAAATGACATGCGATCAACGAATCGGGTTGCGATTCGGACTTTGAAAAGTAAATACTATCAACGATCCAAACGGGTCGGACTTGTAAATGACAGTATTTAAAGCAGTGTCAACGGAATCAAACGATCCGGAATTGTAAATGACGATCAACGAGGCCAAACGGCTCGGAATTGTAAATGACGATCGACAAGCCAAACGGATCGGAATTGTAAATGACGATCGACAAGCCAAACGGCTCGGAATTGTAAATGACGATCAGCGGATCGATCGATCCGGACTTTTAAATGACAGAAAGTAAAACGGAACGGGGTCGGAACGCCGTTTTTAACCCGTGATTACTTCTCTTACGGGAAGAGAAGAGGATCGAGGGGCTAAAACGTATCGAACCCCGTTAGACGGAGGCGTCTACATTTCAGTAACGGCATTCGAAACGGTTGTGGCGACTGGCGCGTAAACCGAGACGGAACGAGAGATTTAGAGAGAGGGAATTATACCTATGGCTAGGGTCGACTCCTTTGGCTCGGAAGGGGTGTACGGGACACGGAAAGTGGTTCGAAAGGTTGTTTCGAAGGTATAAGGAGCGTATTTGATCGAAATACGAAGGTTTCACGCGAATCGAGACAGAACGGGAGCTCGGGAGGGGTGAAACTGGCTTGGGCCGTGTGGGAGGTGAGTTTTGGAGTAGATTTTGTGATCCTTGTGCCTTTGACAGCAACTTCTATTTATAGGATGAAAATTGCAGTAGGAGTCCGGACGGACTTGGACTGAATCCAGGGGGTTTTGGGTATTTTGGAAATCTGGGGGACTTGCTGGCAATTTCAGGAAAAGTGCACAGGGAGTCCGGCCGGACTAGGCTTGCAAACCAAGGGTATTTTGGTCTTTTGGCCTTGATTGGTGATTGAAGAGTGACTAGAGGGAGGTGGCATGACTGCCACGTGCCCTGTGAGTCACCAGCTGATGTGGGAGTTCGTTCCCCGGTCCCGGTTTTGTCCATTTTTTAAATAACAGTCCGGAAAATGTCCGAAACGCCCCCGGAAAATGCCGGAAAGTGCGTTTTTCAGGGAAAGCCAAGCTTTTAACGTGTGATGACACGTGTTAAGTAGGCTTCGACGTCGGGATGCTCGGGGCAGTCCCAGGACGTCTCGATGGCTTGACAACGGGGAGTTTAACGAGTTCCGGTTAACCTGGAGCGGGCCAGTTAACGGATTTCGGTTAACTTTTTGACGGATTTTGATGATACGGATTTGGGTGCTTACAGTTAGCCCCTCGGCGACGTCAATTTCGAAGGAAGTGGGGTCGTCGAAAAAAGATAAGGATCCAAATCGGGATGCCTTACTTTGAAAGAGACCTGGCGGTCAGCTGGCTGGACCCTTAGCGAAAAGGATTCCTACGTATCCCGAGCGGGAATCAAGCCGATCATAGTTCGAAAGGGGCAAGGGCCGCGCGTGGGGACCTTGACCGGAGCAAGACTATTCGGAGGCGTCTGAACCTGGGATTCCTGAAACTTTCGAGGGCGTGCGGCGCCTCAAACCGAAGCTGCTGATACTGACGAGGGCGTGTGGCACCTCAAACCTGAGTTGCTGATACTGACGAGGGCGTGCGGCGCCTCAAACCTGAGTTGTTGATGCTGACGAGGGCGTGTGGTGCCTCAAACCTGAGTTGCTGATACTGACGAGGGCGTGCGGCGCCTCAAACCTGAGTTGCTGATGCTGACGAGGGCGTGTGGCGCCTCAAACCTGAGTTGCTGATGCTGACAAGGGCATGCGGCGCCTCAAACCTGAGTTGCTGATACTGACGAGGGCGTGTGGCGCCTCAAACCTGAGTTGCTGATGCTGACGAGGGCGTGCGGCGCCTCAAACTTGAGTTGTTGAGGATACGCTTATCCTGGGACGAAGGCGTTCGTGCCTTGGGTACTGGGCTTATTGCGGCTGCCATGCCTATCCTGAGGGGGATAGGGCTGTAATGATGAGAACGGTGAGAACGGTTGTGTTAAACTTGGCGTTATTAACAACACGGAGGGATCGATGCTTCTTCTTTAGAATCCTGCTGGGGATGAGCGTTCGGGCTTACCTTGATGGCCGAAGAGGGATTGTTGTGCGGGCTTACCTTGATGGCCGCTGAGGTGGAACGATCGGGCTTACGACTGGCGGCCGGGGAGATAAATGTTCACTTGCTGAAGTGAAAAGATGTTCGGGCTTACGAGGATGGCCGAAGAGGGATTGTTGTAAGACGTTCGTGCCTTGGGGTTTGGGCTTATTGCAGTTGCCGATGATCGAACAGCAAAGGTCTCGATAGGAGAGCAGAGGTAGGGATTGACTGTTTAAAGTCGGACCGTGAAAGGTCGCGATTGGGGATTTGAAATGATGGTGAAAACCATTAGGAAATTTAACGTCTGAAGACGGGATCGTACACTGGGATGTCCGGAGACGAGATTGAGCGTTTGAATGTCAAACGTCAACTGGGGATTGAATTTAACGTCTGGAGACGAGCGTTAGTGAAAACTAACTGGAATTTAACGTCTGGAGACGAGCGTTAGTGAAAACTAACTGGAAATTTATCCTCGGGGGATGGGGTGTTAGAAATGTCTAACTGGGAAATTTTATACTTTTGGGGAGGCCCAAAAGAGGTAAAATTGGAATTGCATAAAGCTGAGGGGCAAAATTGGCAAAACCTTTTTAATTGCAGCAGGAGTCCGGCCGGACTTTTACTGAATTTGACCAGGTTGTTTTCAGCGCCGAGGCCGAGGAAGGAAGAGTCATTTTCTTCCATTGTTGCCGGCGAGAGAGGAGAGAAAAGAGAGAAAAATTCCAACCCAAATTGCAAGGTTTGCTCGAATTTGTGAAGGAAACTCGCTATGGAAGGTGAAGGAGGACCAATGGCTCGTCATGGAAGGACCGATGACGAAAGAACACGGTTGGTTCGGACCATTCGAACCACTACTCTTCCATTGAATCCGGCGGAGTTTTACCCGGCTAGGGACCGACACAACTCCAAGGGAGGGATCGAGAGACAAGTAAGCTTCCTACAAATTCCATTAATTTTAAGAATGCGCATTCTTTAAATGTTAGAAATTTGTTTAGGAATTAACTTAGGGATTTTGGTGCCCGAATTGGGGCTTTTGACTTTGCCATGAATCTTTGTCGAAATTGACTAGGATGTAGTTCAATTGACACTATGGGCAGATGACATAAAAATTTTGGTTGCAAAATTCCATGTCTAAATGCATTTTCCAAAATTAAAGTAACTTTAATTCGGGACGGAGCGAAATTTCGAAATGTTCGAAAGAGTTTTGAAAGTTCCGGATTCGACGGAGTTTTCGAAAGATTTTGAAAGTTCCGGATTCGACGGAGTTTTCGAAAGATTTTGAAAGTTCCGGATTCGACGGAGTTTTCGAAAGATTTTGAAAGTTCCGGATTCGACGGAGTTTTCGAAATATTTTGAAAGTTCCGGATTCGACGGAGTTTTCGAAATGTTTTGAAAGTTCCGGATTCGACGGAGTTTTCGAAAGATTTTGAAAGTTCCGGATTCGACGGAGTTTTCGAAATGTTTTGAAAGTTCCGGATTCGACGGAGTTTTCGAAAGATTTTGAAAGTTCCGAATTCGACGGAGTTTTCGAAATAAGAGAGATATGAAGGAAGTGAATGAGAACCGTATCTGCATTGCATCCTTTTGACATGCGTTCGTGCATTCGTTGATATTGCTTCTGTGCTTGACGTATCTTTGTTTTGTTCGCCTGCAGGGGACAGGGGAGGTTGATACTCACAACCAGAAGAGCCGGGGTGCCTTTGAGGCAGTGAGAGCGTTGTGGGATCTTATCCCGGACGTAGCTCGAGAGGGAGAGAGGAGTCCGATGCAGCTGGTGCTTGACTCCGGGTTGGCGGGGATTCATCGGTCTTGTAAGCTGCGGCGGAGATACGCCGAGGGGCAGGTCCATGTATGTCGCTTTGAGCGAGTATTGGTGGGATACGACCCACACTTTCCATTTCAGATGGGGGGAGGCGACGGTGACTCCCACGGATTTTGCCGCTATCACTGGGTTGCCGACTCATGGCAACACGCTGGTGTGGGTTGACGGTTACACCCCGGAGCGTTATTCGAGCCTGCCGGGTTTTGATATCAACGATGCCGGGGGCTTAGGCATTAGATACGGGCCGATGGAGAGGCATGCGGAGGGACGGTGTCGAGGCTTATTTGGCTGGATCATTGAGGATGACCGCGGAGCGCCTGGCTCGAGGGTTCCTTTGGTTTGCTTTGTCGGCGACTTTGTTCCCGACTTCTGATACATCTTGTCACTTCCCTTTGCTCGGGTCGCTGACTAATCTGGATGCCGTGAGGGGCTTTGCATGGGGGGAGGCTGGACTGGCCGAGCTCTATCATTCCCTAGACAGGTTCTCACGGGGAGAGGAGCACTCCTTTAGCTGCTTCACGCCTGTCTTGGACGTAAGTTTACGTACTTTTTCTCTTCCTTGCCTCTTTTATGTACTCGTATGTATCTGCTTTGTAGCTGACATAACTTTCCATTGACTTGGCAGGTCTGGTGCTATGAGGTGTTCAGTCCGCAGGATTGGGACATCAAGGAGCCGTATCGACCTCTGTTCCCTGCCATGCTGGTTTGGCAGAAGAAGGCGAAGAGGGCTGTCTCGTCGAGAGTTGGCACTCGAGTGTCATACGAGGAGATATCTCTGGCGCTGAACCGGGAGTTCTCCGAGAGGATTCGATTGACATGGTGGAGTAGGTTCGATCATGTCGCGGTGCAGATTTCTAGCGAGGTGACGCGGCGGAGGAAGCTCCTGGTGGGACTTCATAGCGATGCTATGTATCTGGGGGAGAGAGTTACTCGTCAGCACAGGCCGGGGGCCATTCCGTTGGTGCCGGTGGATCCTCCTATGTACATGTAGCATCCTCGGGAGATGCCGGCGGAGGAGCTGGAGATGTATCTGCAGGGCGTGTACTACACCGAGTATATCATAGCGGGGGCCGCCTATGATACCTTCTTGAGGATGAGGCTGAGGAGCCCACAGGTGCAAAGACGAGGAGGGAGAGTTCCCTGGAGGTCCCCGAGATCTCCCGCTCCCACGCGCTAGGCTGGCGTACGAGGGGTTGGACGGTTCACGCAGGCGACTGGTGATCCCGATCCCGGATGAGCCGAGGTCACGGTATAGGGTTGACCCTAATACTTCGGTGAGCATTTCTTTTGATTTTCTGCATTCGATAGTAGCATTCTGCAAATGTTGCATCTGTACTTTCTGCTTGCTTTCTGATGACCTTCCTGGTTTGCAGGTGTCTGGCCGTACGTACAACGATGCCGTGCGACAGTTGGACGGGTGGGCCGCCTACGCTAGGAGACTTGTGGACTTCATGCGCTGCAGTTCCCGGAGGAGCGTGGATGTCCGTGAGCGGGGGCCGTCTAGGCCGAGAGGTTCGCCTGCTCCCCCAGCTGGTGGGGAGGACTTTGCACAGGGATTTGGCCAGTTCGCGGGCGGAACGGCTGGCTTTGGAGCTCCTTCTTCTTCGCGCTCGGGGCCCGAGAGAGGGGAGTCCTCGAGTTCGCATACTCCGAGGAGGCCTTTTGCATATTCCCGGCTGGAGGAATTTGGCGAGTTCCTGTTTGCGACGGATCCGGTAGCGGCAGGGCAGTACACCGAGTGTACGGATGATGAGCAGGACTCGGAGTAGTCCTTTGTATTGCTTTCTTTTTTTCTTTTTTTTGTATCGTCTGGAACGATTGGACTTGTACTGTATTTGCAAAAAAGGCGCCCGTGGGGCGGAACCTGTACTTCGCACATTTATTCTGTGACCACCTTCTGTTATTTTCGGCAAATAAGCAAATAGGTTAATCAAAAATAAATAACAATGAGAAATGCATTAAAATTGAACGGGTCAAAATTAAGCATGTATGCACTGATTTTTAATTGTTTGCACTGTTGCACGAGCCCGGGGCGGAAGGGATATTGATATTAGTTTAATGAAATCAGGGGCAGGCACGCAGATTTCATAGGAGTGAACAGGGAGTTGTTTGGAAATGTTTCCAATTTAGGGGCAGCTGGCTGCAGAGTTGACCAAGTCAACTGCAGGGGGAGTCCGGCCGGACTAGAACTGAATTTCCAGATTCCTTAAATTGCAGTTTCAGCTTTGCAATTGTTGAGGAAACTGCGCATTGCTTTGTTCATTCTGGCTGAATTCTCTCAAACTTCCAAGGTTTCCTTCACTTTCTGGCATGGCTCCCTTTCCCAAGTTACCGTCTCGGATGCAAGAGCGGTATTTGGATAACTTTCAGTCGTGGGTACGGAACCACACGAGGCAGAATAAAAGGTTTTTCGAAGGCTGTTATGGAATGAGATCTGTTTGGGCTTTGAAAGAGCTCATGCCAGATTGGGATCTTTTAAGAGCCGCGTCTCGGTTCTGGGACGTACGGAGGAATGTGTACAGCTTTTCGTACAACGAAATCAGTCCTACGCTTGAAGATTTCCGGGCCATTCTGGGAGGACCTGAAACGGAACAGCTAGTTCTTCCGTATGCTGGTGGCGTGGCCACTGTTGAGAAGTTAGTGTCTTTGCTCGGTATCTCTGCTGGAGAAGCATACGGGATGCTTGTCTGAGATGCGATTATATTGACTTTTCTGAATTTGCCCGAAAGATTTGCCGGAGCTGAGGGGAGCGTCTTTGCGTGGGACGCGTTTGCTCTGTGCGCGATCGCTACTCTGTTCACGTTCACGTCTTTGGGTGTGTGCCATCACAGTGTACTGGACCTGGTGAGGCAGTGCCGAAATGGGGGAGACATCGTGCCGCTGGTCTTGGGCGAGACGTTCCTGAGCATAGGTCAAATGGCGACCGGTAGCCGATACATGTGGGGAGGGAGTCCCGCTATGCTTACCATGTGGCTGAGGGAGAGACTGCAGATGATGCCCGAGGTGCCAATGTCTTGTGACGCTTGGTCCTTCTCTCGACGTCCTCTGGTGATAGGGGGTAATCAGGCTGAGCTGGAGCTCTGGATGGCCAGACTTTGCACGCATCACTTGCGATGGTGGGTTCCCTATTGGAAGTTACAGACTTGTCGGACCACTCAGGAGGGTCTGTTGGTTGTCAGAGTGCCGGGGGCATCTCGAGACATCTTTCTACATTCCATCGTTGGTTACTGCGACGGATGCGAGTTTGGAGCGAGGTGCCCGCAACGGACTTGAGTTATGCTGCTACCTTCGAGGTGGGATCTCTGCGGATGGAAGATCCTTCGACGCTATTGCTGCTCACACGCTGGTGGCAATACACGTCATTTCCTGCCAGGGTTCTCCTTCACCGGAGAGGGGGCACTGTTCTGTCGACACAGTATCTGGACTGGTACGAGGAGTGTATGGGGGAGACACAGGTGTCTATTTTGTGGAGACGGAGTGAGTTGTTAGGTGCTGATTACCTGGACAGCTCAACCATGAGGAGGAGTGAAGCAAGGGCAAACCCTGGGAATCGTACTGGCGATGCCATGGCTGATTATGTGACCAGTGCTGATCGGGCAGCCAATCAGAACACTGTTATGATGGCTCGAAGCGAGGCGGCTCGAAATAGAGCTAGGGAAGGGGCTGCGTTGATAGCCACAGGCTTGACGGAGGCGTCGGGAAGGGTCCCTGAGCCTAGTAGAATGACTACCGGAATATTTCCCGTGAAGGTGAAGAACACTCGCCGGGGAAAAGGGAAGGGGAAGAAGGATGAAGGACCAAGTACGGGAAACTAGGTTGACCTTGCTGTCCAGAGTATCCACCCATTGCCATTGCAGACACATTAACTGATTAATGTTTTATTTTAGTTTTGCTAGCGTGTAGCGAGTCAAGAGTTGACCGTGCTTGAACTCATCAAAGATTGTTTTAACCGTAATGAATTTGTAGGTTAAATGACAAGAGTTTTTCGAAACACAAGCAAATGATGCTTATTGTATTTTTTGTTTTTTTTTTGAGACCGAACCAATGATGGCTGCCTACGTTCCTCTTTTACAATTGGACTAAGGGGCTCAGGTCACCGTAGTTCGACACTTTTAGGTGAAATTGAGAAAACGAAGACAAAAGGGAGTGCGACCCTGTTTTTTACCTGGATCATTAACGGGAATGTATCCAGTTGGGTATTACTCTTTTAGCACTCTTAATTTACTGAGGGGGACAGTGTATGGGGAAGGGGAGTTGACTCATGCTCTTCCTCAAACGAAGTATCTGCGGAGCTTGCTTCCGTTCACGGGGTTCACGAAAGGGTTTCCGTCCAAATCTGCTAGCTTCATGGCTCCTCCGGAGAAGATTCTTTGTACCACGAACGGTCCTATCCAAGTAGGCTCCCACTTTCCGAGGGGATTGGTCTGCGTAGGAGGCTTTTCCTTTAGCACCAAGTCGCCTTCTTTGATGTCTCGGATTTTGACTTTCTTGTCGAATGCTCGGGCCATTCTGCTCTGGTAGGCTCGAGTGTGTTCCATGGCTTTCAATCTGCGCTCGTCAAGTAGAGCAAGTTCGTCGTGACGGCTTTGTAGCCATTCGACTTCATTGATCCCGTTTTCCAAGAGGACTCGGAGGGATGGAATTTCCAATTCCACGGGTAACATCGCTTCCATTCCGTAGGTAAGCGCGAATGGAGTCTCCCCTGTGGCGGTTCTGACTGATGTTCGGTATCCCCAGAGGGCTAGATGTAGCTTTTCGGGCCAGTCCCGACCTCTGAGTGGTCATCTTTCCGATTATCATGGCGAGAGTCTTGTTGGCCGCCTCTACCGCACCATTGGTCTCGTAGTGCCGTAAGGAGATGACTTGTGGCGCGTGACTCTGAATTCTGTCAGAAGTTGGTCGCAATCTCCTTCGAAGTGGGTCCCATTGTCGGAGATGATCTCGTTGGGCACTCCGTATCGGCACATGATGTTCTCTCGGATGAACTCGGCCACCTTCTTAGAATTCAGTACCTTGTACGATCTGGCTTCTACCCATTTGGTGAAGTAGTCGACTGCGACTAGAATGAACTCGTGACCATTGCTCCCAGGTGGAGTGATCTTGCCGATGACGTCGATTCCCCATGTGGTGAAAGGCCATGGCGTAGTCATGCAATAGAGTTCATGAGGAGGGATGTGATTGAGATTGGAGAACCGTTGACATTTGTCGCAGCCTTCTGACGAACCGGATGCGATCTGTTTCCATTGATATCCAATAGTATCCCATACGGAGAATGATACGTGTCAAAGCTCGAGCGTTCATGTGCGGACCGCAGTTCCGTTTGTGAACTTCGTTCATTAGCTCGCTGGCTTTTTCTTTGTTTACACACAGGAGGAGTGGCCCTTGGTGGCGCTTCTTGTACAACATACCCCCCAGAATGACGAAATGGGATGCCAGGCGTTTTAATGCCATCATGTTTTTGGCTTTGATCCCTTCTTTGTATTTTCCATCTTCATTGGTGAAGGAAGCTTTTCCGTTTTGGAGGTACTGGTAAATTTGGGTATACCAGGGTTCGTCAATCGTTTCTTTTTCTTTTTCGATCTCACAAAGAATAGGCGGGTGTTTCCCGTCCGCCTATTACGAGGGGTTTTTACCGCTTTCCCATCGGGAATTTCGACAAGAGAGGCGAGGGTTGCTGTGGCGTCTCCGGCGGTTCTGTCTCTTGGCAAATAGTGGAAAGAGATGTCCTTGAACTGAGCGATGAGCTCCTCCATGTACGAGTGGTACTTCTGAAGGCCAAAATCTACCGTCTTCCATTTGTTGGACACTTGATTGATGATCAATGCTGAGTCTCCGTATACATCCAGCTCTGAGATGTTGCGCTCGAGGGCGGCTTCCAGACCTGCTGCACAGGCTTCGTATTCTCGGCAAAGATTGTTGGTTGCTTCAAAATTTAGCTTGATGGCTATGGGCGTATGCTCGTCCTTGGGATCGACAAGGAGCATTCCAATACCATTCCCCTTCTTGTTGGCTGCCCCATCAAAGAAGAGTTGCCAGCGGTTTGCGCTGTCGAGTGAAAAGATTCCGTCATCCGGAAATTGCGGATCAGGACCCTTAGGTTCACTGCTTGGGAAGTCGGCCAGCTGATCTGCCATGACTCTGCCCTTTGTTGATTTTCTGACCATGTACTTGATGTCGAACTCAGCCAGGAAGAATGACCACTTGGCTAGTCGCATTGACAGGGATGGCTTGTCGAAGAGATATCGGACAGGGTCCATTTTGGAGACCAGGAGCACTGAATGTGACTGCATGTAGTGTTTCAGTTTCCCGACTACCCATACAAAGGCAGTACAAGTTTTCTCTATTGCTGAGTAGCTGAGTTCACTTCCTTGAAGCTTCCGGCTTACGAAGTAGATTGCATGCTCAACTTTGGAATCTTTATGTTCTTGTGCCAGCATTGCTCCGATTGACGTGTCTGTTACTGTCAGATACAGGAGTAGTGGCTTGTCTTCATGTGGCGGGCACAGAATTGGGGGATTCACCAAGTAGGTCTTGATTTTCTCGAAAGCTGCCTGGCATTCGGAGTCCCAATTGATGTCGGCATTCTTCTTCATCAGTTTGAACATGGGCTCACAGAGAGATGTCAACTGGTTGATGAAGCGACTGATGTACTGAAGTCTTCCCATGAAGCTCTTCACTTCTGTCAGAGTCTGAGGTGGCTTCATGTCGATGATAGCCTTGATTTTCCTGGGATCGGCTTCGATACCTCTTTCTGTAACCATGTACCCCAGTACCTTGCCGCGCTTGACGCCGAAGGTGCACTTTGCAGGGTTCAATCTCATGGAGTGTTTTCTGAGTCTGTTGAAGAACTTTCTCAGATCTGTCATGTGCTGCATGTCTGATCCTTTGGAGTGGATGATCATGTCGTCGACATACACTTCGATTTCCTTGTGAATCATGTCATGGAAGAGGGTCAGCAGCCCGCCGGTAAGTAGCCCCAGCTGTTCTTCGACCGAACGGCATGACCGTGTAATGCATGTCCCCCATGGAGTGGTGAAAGCAGCCTTGGCTTGATCCTCCTCGGACATTTTGATCTGGTTGTATCCAAACGAACCCGTCCACGAAGGACTTTACTTCGAAGTTTGCCGTGGTGTCGACCAGCATGTCGATGTTAGGCAGTGGGAAATCATCTTTAGGGCTGGCCTTGTTGAGATCACGAAAATCTACGCAGCATCTGACCTTTCCATTGGCCTTGGTGACCGTCACGATGTTGGAGAGCCAAGTCGGGTACTCAATTACTCTGATGAAACCAACTCGAAGCATTTTCTCAATCTCTTCTTTTACTTGCAAGGACCACTCGCTTGATCTTGCGCAGCCTTCGCTGATGTGCTTGGATTCGGGATCCAGAGGAATTCTGTGCTCCACAATCGAGGGATCGAGTCCTCGGCATGTCCCGGTATGACTGTGCAAACACGTCAACATACTCCCTGAGGAGGCTTATCGTGGCTTCTTTTTCGCATCGGCGAAGAAACCGCCCACTTGTGTCTCTTTAGGCTCTCAGACCGACCCTGTGTTCACTTTGGTCATAACCTCTTCGGCAGCTTGGGCCGGTTGTCCTCTTGGTCGATTACACGCTCGAGAACTTCTCTAATGTATTGCTCATTTAATGTGTCTGCTTCTTTATCAATTGAGTTATTAACGTCTTTTAAGTTGTTTGTTAACTTATCAGTTGTTAAAGTGGCAATGAGAGGATACTCCGAACGGTCAGACTTTTCATTAAACGAGAAAGGAGATACATGATTGGCTACATTATCATAGTCCTCCGGCGTAAGGCCATTGGATGACTCAGAGGACTGGACTTTTACAAAGACTGACTCAGAGGGTTTGAGACCGGGTTTAGGGAGATGTGGGTACGGGCCCAGCTTGTCTTCCACCCCGCCCGGCTTGCCCTTGGTCCGGTGAAGGTTACCCGGGCTTCTTCGGTGGCATTGCTTGGATGCTTGATGAGGGTTCGGGGATCAAGAGGCTTGGCTTCGCCGTCCCGATCATGGCGATCATGCCGTTTTTCGGAGCCCAGGTCAATCAGGTTTGGCACCTCCATGACTTCTTCAAAAAGACTCTGTAGAGCTGGTCCACTGAGAGCGTCTTCTATGAATTCTGGTTCCTTCTGCTTTGGAGTCACTGTCTCGAATGTGGCCTTGGCGGCTGATCCGAACAATCTGTTTCCCGTGAAGAGTACCTTGAGTTGCTCTTCCGCATCTGGGATTCCCTTGAATGTATACTCATGCTGGACTGTGGTGGCAGTTGGTCCAGGTAGAGCAGTGATGTCGAGGAACGCTCCCCTTATCGGATTAGCTTTGAGTCCTCTGAAGCGCTTGAGGTCCCGTGCTAGCTGTTCCATCCTTTCTGTAGTCTTTGTGCTAACTATCTCTGCTTCTTTCTCATCTTCATCAGTTCCACTGTCGGTCCCCTCAGTTCTGCTGTCGGTTCCGCTGTCGGTCCCCTCGCCCGCTCGTCGGTTCCCTTGTCGGTCCCCTCGCCCGCCGCTTCCCTTGGTGAAGTAATGAGCGAGGTCAAGACTGTAAGGTAGTAGGTCGGGTGTACCGTCGGAGGTTCCCCTTTTGTGGGCTGCTGCCTTGGTGCGGGCGAGCCTTTTATCTTTCTTGATGTCAGCTGGTGTTGGCATGTAGCCAAGCCCCTGGACCGTGGTGTGGTCCTTGACTTCAATGACTTGGTGCTGGCCTTGTAGCCTTTTGCCAAGCCCCAGTCCCGGGATGAAGTTCATGAGTTTCATCATCTTCATGGCGGGAGGAATCTGATCGTGAGACAGTGGAAGGTCCACGTTGCATATTTGGATCTTGGAGGTCTCCAGAGTGAATCCAGTTAATGGCATGTCGTCACTATGCTTGATTTCTAACACTGGAATGTCGTTGGTGCTGGTCCCCTCGGTGGTGACGCTGTCGCCGTAGACTGTAGTTATCTCGTTGCCTTGCATGAATTTGAGGCATTGATGAAGGGTGGATGCCACGCCGTTGATTTGATGCAGCCAGGGACGCCCCAGGATGGCTGTGAAAGTGATTGGAATGTCCAACACTTGGAATTCGGTGGGAATCATCCGCTTGCCGAACCAGATATTGAGAGTTGCAACCCCGAGAACTGTACGGGAAGTAGAGTCATAGGCCTTGACAGAGTGGAGTGAAGGCTTCAGATCTGTGGGCTTGATGTCAAGCAGGTCCGTCATCTTGGCGGGCAAGACATTCATTCCGGAACCTCCGTCTACCAACACGCGGGGAAGGCGACGCTCGTCCAGCTGGACTGTGATATAGAGCGGCTCATTGTGATCAGCCCCAAATTTTGGAAGGTCCAAATCCGTGGAGGTGATAATGTTGCCGTAGTGGATGTTGCCGATCATCTGTATGACTTCATCTGGGGTTGCGTCCACGGGGACCATGGTACGGGCCAGGCTTTCCTCTAGCTTGAGCTTGTGAGGATATGAGGATGTGAGCAGAGACCAAAGGGAAATGTTCGCCTGAGTCTGCTTGAGCTGAGTGAGGATCGGGTCCTCTTTCACGGAACTTGCGTCTTCGGGCTGGCCGGATTGCAGTTCTGGCTCCGTCGGCTTTTTGGTGGCCTTAGGTGGTGGTGCATGTATTTGACCCGATCGGGTTAGGACGCTGACATCAGGCTTGGATCCCTCTGAACAGGCCGCTCTGAGTTGAGCCATAGTTAGAGGAGGATTCCTCGTAGCATAGGGCCATATGTCTTCCCTCAACTCATTGATTGTATATGTGTTTCCAGGAGCTTCGGCAGCTTGACGGATTCTGTCCCATGATACTGGCTTGGGTGCCTCTGCGGGGAGGTAGTTTACGGATTGCCGTAGCTGTTCGAATGTCAGTGCACAACAGTGATCGCCTGAATTGAATTGTGGGTTGCTGACCCTCCGGGGGAGGTTGGAGAGTTCTCGGCTGAGGCGAACGGTCTCCTTGATCTCTTCACGGTATATCGCGCTCCTTTCCTTCTTGCTGAGCATACTCAGGGCATTCTGGAGTTGGGTCTGGCGATACTCATGGTTTGCTAACTTTCCTCCGCTCTTGGCCCAGATTAACTTTCTTGCAGCGGAGCCTGCGTCGAGAGTTAGTGCCTGCGTTTCTTCCCATGTGAGAATAGCCAGAGCTTCTTTGAACTGTGTGCGGCAGTCTAGATAAACCTCCATTGGGGAGAGTTTCCTCCTTTGTTTTATCTGAGTGGCGGGTATGTCGGAAGGTGAGTACACGGCTTCCCGAACATCTGCCCATGTGACTGGTTGCTGTCCCAGTTGATCGTTTCTGTAAACGAAAGCTGCAGTCTGTGGAACTTCCCTGAGTAATTGCTCAAGATGAACTTCCATCTTCCTCTTGTTTTTGAATAGACCTCCCTCTCTGAGTTGGCCTTTCAATTTGAGTACAGAAATGATCCGCTCCCATCCTCCCAGGACCCTTGGGAGTCCGGTTTTGTTGACTTCAGGCCCGGCTTGGAAGAGAATAGTTTCATCGTCTTCGTCGTCGCTTTCATGGAGAACTTGCTTTCCTCGGGAAGGTAAGCGCTGGGATCCGTTCTGCTGTGCCGTTCTATCTCCTAGGTCATCGGGACCGTTGACCACCCTTGCTTGGCAGATGGGGTTGGATGAGAACAGACGATAGTCGAGGAAGTCGCCGTGAGCAAAACCCTTGAGGTCGAACTGGTCTAGAGTGGCCTCTAGATTTCTGTCTGAAGCTGCCTGTGACACTTTAAGGGCTTGGTCCCTGTAGGTCTTTCGAGCTTGGTCTTCGTCCCAAAGACGGCTTTCTTGAGCGGCTAGTTCCATGAGGGCTTTCCTCGCGAGAGTTAAGCAATCTCCTTAGGTACGCACCGTCTGACTAGTGTCCAAAACCGTGATCACATTCAAATTGCCGAATGGCGGAAACACCTGGATTACATTGACGAAGGAAGTCGGACTGGGATATTCCATGCGGCCTTCCTTGATCTCGATTACCAAGAAGTTTGCCCATATTTGCCTGATTGCACCCACGGGGGTGTTGAATTCTGCAATGTTGACAGTCTCGTGATCTCGCTCGATCGCCAAGTCTATCAGAGCTAGCGATCGGCGTGATGTTCAATCCGGGCCGTGACGGCCGGGAGCAGAATCAAACCGGGAGCATGTTGATGCCGAGGTGGTCATTTCCTATGTCGGAAGTTGACTCGCCTTGCGGGGAAGACCTTCACGAGATGTTTTCGGGGTGGCCGCCTAAGCGTTCCCGAGGTTGATCTCGACTCGTAGCAGGTGAGGAGCTTGGTCTCCTTCGCCGTTGCCTCCGGCCCGGCGGCGCTTGAGGGTATAAGCTTGACCGACGGCACGGGCCGGTTGCCACCGGGCCGGTACTCGGAAGTAATGATGAGCTCGAGCTCGCTTGGCTGTGGCCTCGTTTACCATGAGCAAAGGCAACATCGAGGGTGACCTTGGTGTTGCGAGACCGATAACAAGGATCGGATCCGTCGCCGTAGCGTTGTGAGAAAGAAAAGAAATTTTCGTTCCTTTTGTTTTAGAGTCGCCACCTATATTATTTGATTGGAAACATAGAAAAACCATTTTTTGAGAGATTTGAGTTCGGGGATTAGGTTATGAAATGGGTAGGTTTAGAAGGCATCCATTTCACCCAATCCGGAGATCGGTCTTGCTAAAGAAAAGAGGGGTTTTTCAAAAGAAGAAAGAAAAAACGAATTTAATACAACAAATAAAGGTCCATTTGACGAGGTCAAACGGAATGTAGGATCGATTGCTTCGAGACCATCTCCATGATTTGGAGAGGCTCTAGGCCGATCCTAGATTCTATGGACTTATACCACTCTAACAATCAATTAGAAAGGGATTTTATGAGTTACCTTGCGTGAGGTGATTCGGGCAGAGTTTCGACTCAAGTTTAGAATCGACTCTTGATACGGACAGAGCTTCGCCTCGATCCTTGACTTAGATATTGATGTTGATTTATCAACAAGGTTGACAAACCAACTATGAGGGGAGTTTTCTAGGGTGATTTCGTAGGATCCTTTCAGGGAAAGAAACCAACAAAATGTGTGTGTTGTGTAAAATTGTCGACCTCTGAAGCCTTGGATGTCACCAAGTATTTATAGGGAATGGGTATGAAGAAGTGGAGAGGTAAAACCCTATCAGATGGTTCTAGACCTCAACTCCTATTGGTTGGCCGGAGAGATAAAGTTTTATCCCGGAAAGAGGTTGAAATCGACGAGGGAACTGTCGTCCGCACCGTGCGAAGGGAATATCTCGCGCGAGACACGCCATCTCGCGGCGAGATATTGCTCCTGTGGACAGTTTTGTCCTTCCCTCGTTATCTCGTATGCAGTTTAGTCCCAAACTAACGGTGGTTAGTCAAAACTTAACTAAACATGACGAAATGGTGGATTTCTACTTCTTGACTCAAAGCGATACTTAGAGTGGTATAAGTATGACCCGATGTGTTCAGAATGGGGTGTCTACAGAGCCCCTCGGCGACAGGTCTTATGAAAGAAGAAGTGTCGTCGATAGAAAAGACATCATTCTGAACTTTGGGATGGTCGTGCCGCACGGCTGCCTACGTATCTCTATCGGAGAATCAGACCAAAACGTAGTTCGACTCCAAAACACGAAAAGGTTGCTTTAGGTATTTTGAAAATCATTTTTTTTGAAAATCGAGGAGATTTTATTTTTGAAAAGGCAAATCCATACTGAGGAATCAAATCATGACCCAATTCTGAATATACCTGTCTGTCTGAAGATTCGCCTGCTTGGGCTCCGAACCTGCGGGGAAAGATGTTAGAAAACAAAGGCTTACCTGTCCGGTCCTTTGCGTCCTGTTGGTTTGTCTTTTGAAACTGGAGTGAGGTGACGATCCTGGCGATTCGGGACCGAGCTTTTGTTGAGGTGACGATCCTGACGATTCAAGACCGGGCTTTTATTGAGGTAAGTATTTGACATACTAACCCTAGATGCTTGACACACCTAATTGGTGACGATCCTGGCGATTCAAGACCGAGCTTTTGTTGAGGTGACGATCCTGGCGATTCAAGACCGAGCTTTTTGTTGAGGTGAGTACTTGACATACTAACCCTAGATGCTTGACACACCTAGTTGGTGACGATCCTGGCGATTCAAGACCGGGCTTTTGTTGAGTAGTACTCGACATACTACTTGTAGATGCTTGACACACCTAGTTGGTGACGATCCTGGCGATTCAAGACCGAGCTTTTTGTTGAGTAGTACTTGACATACTACTTGTAGATGCTTGACACACCTACTTGGTGACGATCCACCCTAGATGCTTGACACACCTATTTGATGACGATCCACCTGTTTGGGCGTTGAATCGGGCTTTTGTTGGAATATGCTTGACGCATGGCACTTGACGTGATGGATGCTTGACGCTTTGGGTGCTTGATGCTATGGTTGCTTGACGCAATGGATGCTTGACGCAATGGTTGCTTGACGCAATGGATGCTTGACGCAATGGATGCTTGACGCAAAGGTTGCTTGACGCTATGGATGCTTGACGCGATGGATGCTTGACGCAAGGGATGCTTGACGCAAAGGTTGCTTGACGCTATGGATGCTTGACGCAATGGTTGCTTGACGCTATGGATGCTTGACGCAATGGTTGCTTGACGCTATGGTTGCTCGACGCTTTAAGATATGCTCGACGCACTTAGTTGGATGCATTGATAGATGGTAATCCAAACATTCAACATGTTTGATCTAATTATTGAAAGTAGGCACTTGACGTGCTTTACGCACTTTAATTCCTGCAAGAGGGTTAGTGAAAGCATTTGCATAACAACATATATTCACTTAAGCATTTGTTTGTTCAAGATGATCAATGTGCACTCGACTCCAAGAATCAGCGGGGAGAATAAGTTATATTATGTGAAAATTGAAAATTGTTTGTGATTTAGATTTTGGTTAGAAGACCAACTCGTGAGGTCCATCTAAAGATCGAATGAGACAATCGTCTAAAAGGATTCCGTTGAGATAACCCAAGTTCAACGCTAAGGATACTTCAAGGATTTTTCGTTGTCGTAGGACTTTTTCATCGTCAAGCCCCAAGTTTCTCATGTGATGATCATTGACTGAACAAGGTCTAAACCACTCCAATGGCTTTTGCTATGTAGAACTGATGTTGCCCAATCCAAAGCGCGTATTTTCCAAGGCTTCTCTTGACACCAAGCCCCAAGACTTCTTGTACGCTGCAGATGACTTCGTGAACAGGCTTGTGAGGCTGCGTGAATTGAAGAAGGATCCCCTCCTTTTTTCCTTTGAAAATTTTTTTTTGTGACGCACCCTGGTTTTTGCCTAGACCGCCCTTTCGGGTTTTCAATCTAGCGGGCATCTCTTTTGCGTCTTTTGCTTTTTGTGCTCTAACTTTTGCCTAGGCCGCTCTTTACGAGTTTTCAACCTAGCGAGCTATTTTTTTTTTGAAAAGTATGTATACTCGAAGGGGACTCAGTTGGAAGAATCTCATTAAGGAGAAAGATGAGATCCTAAGTTTAGTTGAGGAGAGACGGACTCCATTTTTGGAAGGTGATCCAAGCATTGACTCTTTTGGGAGAGTATATTCTCTGATGATGAGAGTGAGAAGCAAAGAGGAAAGCCCCTAATGCAGATTTGATTACTCTTGAGAGTTTGAGTAGAGATTGACTGGGGGAGGAAAGGTTAGGAAGCCCCAGTTTTGATGCTTGGATTTCAAGAGTGTGTATGAGAATGGCTAAGAGGAAGCCCCTAGACTCAACAAAGAACGCTATATGGCTCAAAGATCTAGAAAAGTTGTTCTACTTTTAATGGACCTTGCATCATCTATAAATTTCTTAACGAGTTTGAAAAGAAAGTCAATCATTAGCACGACTTAAGGCTAAACATTTCTCTTTATGGATTGATGTTGAAAGTCTTCTTCATTTGCGCTGCCATTCGGGCTTCATGGTAAGAGGATGTTGAGGGATCCCCTTTTCTTCGGTTGTATCCCTTGACTCTTCTTCTTTGTGGGAGAGTCCTTCTTGCCTTTGTTGTTGACATTCCATCCTTGTTGTGGGGCGATGAAGGCTTGAAAGTTTTTCTTCTCCTTTTTTTTTTTTTTTTTTTTTTTTGAAGCTCTATTTTTGCCTAGGACGATTTGAGGAGTTTCGTCCTAGCAAGCTTTTTATTTATTTTTGTACTCTCAAAGCCTTGAATTGAGTAGCCCCACTCTTCTTGGGATGAATGTTGATAGCAGCGCCTTTGGCTTCCTTCGTTTGTTGATCTTCGACTTTCAACAGGAGTAATGTTTAGCCTTAAGCCTTCTAAGGATAGTTTTCATTTCAAACTTGTTTAGAAGTTTCTATTTTCGTGATGATTTAAGGAATGAGGGTCCACTATTCAGTATGGATCAAATGATACTCATGAAGAAGAACAACTTTTGGGAAAGTGTTTAGGATAAAGAGATAACTTTTATTGATAAGGAAATTCGAAACAGACTCGATAGTTTTACTTGACACAAACTAGAGAGGGTAGAGATGGACTAGAATGACAGAACGACTCTTCGAGAACATACTAGGAAGCTGACCTAATCTATATTTTTTCTTTTTCTTTTTTTTTTAATTAATTTTTTTTTCAAAGGAAAAAGGGAGAGGTCGATCGGAGCCCCAAGGTGGTGATGCTTCAGTTGATCTTGCCGGCTTCATACAAGTCTTGGATGATATCCTTCAAATGATGGCAGTCATTGGTGTCATGGCCACTATAGTTGTGAAATTTACAAAATAAGTAGGGATCATGATCGAGACGAGAGCTTTTTCCAAGAGGATTTCCTTCTCTAGGCTTAATTTTTCCTTCTTCTACGAGGATGTCAAATAGACCTTCTTGGGTAATCCCTTCAAATTGGACATATCGTCTATCTTTTCGCTTTCTTTCAGGATGGGGAGCAACAAATGACTTAGGATTGGTGAATCTACTAAGGTCATGGAGCCTTTCTTGGTTGGATTCCTTAAGGTGAGCATGATCTCCATATTTTCCTCCCTTGTCGTGTCGAGACCTTTCCTCGTTGAGTTCGACCATTTTGTGAAGTATCTTGATCTTTTCTTCATAGTACCTCTGTTGTGCTTGCATGTAGGCTTGACATTCGTCCTCGATTTGGGCCCTTAATTCGACTTCCACTTGGGCTCTTATGTTGGGCACCATTTGGGAACACACATCAGTGATACACGCCTTAATGATTGACTCAACTCCTTTGTGCTCATGTTCGTTAGTGGCTTGGCTAGCCTTGGGGGTAGAACCATTATCATCCAAAGAAGGGTCATTGCTTTGAGTGTGCTTGTCTCTTGGATCTGTGGTCTCCATGATTTCTAGCTTGTTGAGTTTTGTCTCGAGAGTGGCAATTTGTTGAATATGAGCCATTTTTTCTTGCTCGAGATGGTTCTTGAGAGTCTTGATTTCTTCGGATATGAATTCTACGACTTGCTTATCCTCTTTGGGGGTACCACTTGCATAGAGAGTAGACGGAGTAGTCGCCATTGGAGAGGTAAGGGAGCTTGACGACCTTAGAGATGAGCTCGAGATATCCTAACGAACGCCTTTTAGAAGATTAGCCTCAAACGATCCTAGACGGAGAAAAGGATGATGGTTAAAATTACCTCACGAGCGATTTTTTTTGAAGCTTTATTCTTTTTATTAGAGACGGAGTTTTGACTCAAGGAGGGAGCGCACATAGATTATCAATCACAAACACAGATTCTGCAAATAATATCTCGCGCGAGACTAGGTAACCTCGCACGAGATAACCATTCGGAAAGATGGATTTTTCCTCATTTTATTTCCTAGATTCATGGTCGGACGGACAAAGATCCGTTTTCTATCTAGCATCCTAGGTAAATCTTGCAGGCATACGTAATTCGAATCAAACCTAGGGACTCGGTAATTGACCATTCTTTGAAAAGTAAAGCCACGTAGAATTGACCGGAAGGATTTTTTCTTTCTTTAAAGGGACTTCCGAAAGGGTCATTCCGAAGGGACATTTCCGAAGGGACTTTTTCTTTTTCCGGAGGGACTTTTCCGAATCCTTTCTCGATAGTCAATTTTACATTAGCTTCATTTTGATCAAAGACAAGAAAGATTACCAAGTCGAAACCGACCGGTCATGGAGTGTTCCTAGAAAATATACTACATGATATGTGGCGATGCAGGGCTGGAAGGCTAGGCTCCCCGCGATATGACAATCTAGGTGGATTGAATACGCGGAGTGGGATGATCCAACTTCGGAGAGACCGGCGACTAGGTGGTTACCGTCATCCGTCCTTAGTGTGGGTCCCGGGTTTATCAAGGGTATGTAGTGTAATGACAGTTATAGTATGATGTGTGCGTGTGTGAGAGTCAATCTAAGTGATAGAGAAAAATAGAGATTTTTTTTTTTTAAATAAAAAGAAAAAACAGATAGTGGCCGCACCAAGTGGTTGCCTACGTTTCTTCCAAGTTTAGGAAGACTCAGGCCGTCGTAGTTCCACATAAAGAGAGATAAAGAGAGATAAATAATTTAATTTACAACTCCCGAATCCCCAATGGACCGGACTTTAATTAAATAAAACCCAATCGCCCGCAGTTCAATAAACAATAGTCAATTATTTAAAGAAATTAAAGGTTCGAGTTCCCCACCTTAAGGGAGGCCTTAAGATGCAGGAACTCTGCAGATAATGAATTCTGGGATCCCCCTTGCATGTTCGGCTCTCGTCTTGGATTACGAGCGAAACAGGAAAAACCAGAAAACAACCAGACTGGAGGCCATATCTCGCGCGAGATAAAGGATATCTCGTGCGAGATATCTCCCATCTGAGAGCAGAAAATTCGAATTTTACAAAACAGATTGAAAAACCTCTCTTTTAATTTTGACGCAAGTTTAAGCCTCTTAATTTTCAGTCCCCAGCGGAGTCGCCACTGTAGCGTTGTGAGAAAGAAAAGAAATTTTCGTTCCTTTTGTTTTAGAGTCGCCACCTATATTATTTGATTGGAAACATAGAAAAACCATTTTTTGAGAGATTTGAGTTCGGGGCTTAGGTTATGAAATGGGTAGGTTTAGAAGGCATCCATTTCACCCAATCCGGAGATCGGTCTTGCTAAAGAAAAGAGGGGTTTTTCAAAAGAAGAAAGAAAAAACAAATTTAATACAACAAATAAAGGTCCATTTGACGAGGTCAAACGGAATGTAGGATCGATTGCTTCGAGACCATCTCCATGATTTGGAGAGGCTCTAGGCCGATCCTAGATTCTATGGACTTATACCACTCTAACAATCAATTAGAAAGGGATTTTATGAGTTACCTTGCGTGAGGTGATTCGGGCAGAGTTTCGACTCAAGTTTAGAATCGACTCTTGATACGGACAGAGCTTCGCCTCGATCCTTGACTTAGATATTGATGTTGATTTATCAACAAGGTTGACAAACCAACTATGAGGGGAGTTTTCTAGGGTGATTTCGTAGGATCCTTTCAGGGAAAGAAACCAACAAAATGTGTGTGTTGTGTAAAATTGTCGACCTCTGAAGCCTTGGATGTCACCAAGTATTTATAGGGAATGGGTATGAAGAAGTGGAGAGGTAAAACCCTATCGATGGTTCTAGACCTCAACTCCTATTGGTTGGCCTGAGAGATAAAGTTTTATCCGGAAAGAGGTTGAAATCGACGAGGAACCGTCATCTCGCAACCGCAGAAGGGAATATCTCGCGCGAGACACGCCATCTCGCGGCGAGATATTGCTCCCTGTGACGCTTTGTCCTTCCCTCGTTATCTCGTATGCAGTTTAGTCCCAAACTAACGGTGGTTAGTCAAAACTTAACTAAACATGACGAAATGGTGGATTTCTACTTCTTGACTCAAAGCGATACTTAGAGTGGTATAAGTATGACCCGATGTGTTCAGAATGGGGTGTCTACAGCTGCATCAGGATATCTGGAATAGATGATGTTGACGAAGTCGTCGTCATTCACTTGATTAGAGGGATTCCTCGTTGCGTGAATCACGTGCTTCCAATTGTCGGATAGCTTCCTGTACTGGACGTTGAGCTTGACAATCTCCATCGTATTGGAGCCTTGGTCATAGGTGACCTGATTGGAAGGAGTGCCGTCCTCGAAACTGAGCATGTGAATGCAGAGGTTTTCTTGCGGGTCTATCGCGTCTTCGACTCCGGAGAGTCCTGATTCGTCGTCGTCTGACGGCTCAACCCAAACGTAGGGACGTATTGCGTCCGGTTGCGTTGCTGGAGCTGCTAGGAAAACATCGTGCTCTTCGCTGGAGAAGAGGGGTGCAGCGGGTAATTCCTCGTGAAGGACATCCCATACCACTTCCATGCATTCATCCCGAGAATGACGGTGCTTGTTAACCTTTATCACAAAGACCTCTTCGCCTGGCGAGGCCAGAGAGTGAGTTTGAAGAATGCTGACGAACCTCCGATTGGTGACTGGGGGTTTACGTGCTCGCATCATGGCGATGTTCAGCGTTTCTTTCCAATCTGCCTCCAAATGTTGGAATTGACAGTTGAACTTGATGTATCGGACCGCCGAGTGCACTTTTGCTCGAGTACGTTTACATAGTTAGCATCTCCGGACTCTGAGGGATTCTGATGAGATTTGCCCCGATAGTCCCTGGGTTGATTCGAAGGAGGTAACCCCGGTGTCTGAGTGCGGACACGCTTGGCTACTGTCTCGACTTCGTTTCCAATGAGGAAACTGTCCCCTCTGATGACTTCAAGATCTCCCTGTCGGTTAATGAACTTGACGCATTGGTGGAGAGTGGAAGCTATGGCTTTCATGTGATGTAGCCAAGGGCGTCCCAGAAGAGCTGTGAACTCGGATGGAATGTCCATCACGTGGAACTTTGCTGGCACCATTTGGGTCTCGAACCAGAGTTCCAGAGTCACCGTCCCCAGGATGGGACGAGTTGTGCTGTCGTATGCCTTGATAGTCCGAACTGACGGAATCAAATGACTTTCGCTGATGCGGAGGGCTCGCATCATGCTGAGAGGGAGAACATTAACGGCTGACCCGTTATCTACCAATACTCCGGGGAGTGATATGGTGTTGAGCTTGATAGTGATGTACAGAGCTTCGTTGTGCCCCGAGGCATCGCTCGGCAGGTCTTCATCACAGAACGTGATCATACTCAGTGGCGAAACTAGGATTTAAAGTCAGGGGGGTCAATTTTTTTTCGTAACGAAAAAATATTAAAATTTCGCTATTAAAGACAAAAATAATTATTGAAACAAAAAAGTCAAATTTCATAGTCTTGGATAATAAGAAGAGTGTTTACAATGTAAACCTTACATTGATGGTCTCCTATTCTTCATCTTTTTAAAATACATCATAATATCTTCGTTTTCAATCTTCTGAAAAACCTCATCCTCTATAAATAACATCAAACAATCGTTCAACCAAGCATCTCCCATTTTGTAACAATTGTTATGAGAACTATTAACATCTCTAACATGTTCCATCAACTTTTTTGAAATCTTCTTCCAATTTCTAAACCCATCGGTCACAAATGTTCCACCTCCTCCTTGCTTCCCAGACTCAGGCTTGAATAGATAGCAATACAAGCAAAATATTGCATCTTTGCTTGTACTATATTCCAACCAAGTCTCATACTTCACGTACCATTTTGGATCAAATTTGTAATTTTTTCCTGAAATTTCAGACTTTTTGAATTCATGATTTTTTGGTTGAGATGGGCCCTTCAGTAAATATGCCCTTCGAATATTATCTAGCCCTTTTCCATCACGAGAGAGACTATAAATCGAAGGCCGCAACCCAGGATCAAACACAAGTTCAAGCATTCCATCTGCCTCTTGAAAATTAGATGTTGGAATATTAGGCTCTTGAGCTTGAACATTAGGCACTTCAGAATTTGGATTTCGGACACTAGGATTGGGGATGATATGCTCTTGAACTTGAGGCTCTCGAGCATTAGGCACTTCAGAATTTGGATTTTGGACACTATGATCGGGGACGTCAGACTCTTGAGCTTGACGCTCTTCGTTAGTTTGTAAAGGTTTCAATTTTTTGAAATAGTTTTCCAACACTGTTTCAAAATGCATACAATAATTTAAAATGTAAATAACAATAAAATATCAAACAAATACCAACAAGAACAAGAAGACAAAAATTCATATTAATCATATAAATATAAATAAGGCTATAGTTCAAAGTTTCTAACCTCCAGTACGGGGTCTCTTCAAATCTTGAGGCGGAGGTCCCATTTGAGAACCAATCCGAAATCCCAAACTGATTTTAAAATTAAGCATAATGTTAAATATACACAAATAAGAATTTAAAAGTCCAAAAAACTAATTGTAATAGGTATAATTACAGTGGGGTTAGTTTGACCAAGATTAGTTAACACCATTTTGTGATAGACAAGTCAATTGTACAGAATATAAGTAATTTGTAATAATTTAGTAATGGAATTAAGAAACTCAATCTACTCCGATTTCCGACCGTTCTTCTGATTTCCAATTCCGATTTCCGACCGTTCTTCTGATTTCCAAAAGAGTTTTTGAATATTAAAACCCTAATTTGTTAGGGATTTAGAAAATTAGGGGATTTGAGATGAGAGGGAGAGGAAAATCAATGAAAGGAGAAAATCGAAATACCTTGTCTAAACTGGTGCGGCGGACGCGGTGGCTGGGTGGTGGCTTTGGTCTTCTTCTTCGTCGGTTCGTCGTCGATGCGTTGCTGCCGTAATTCTGATTTGGAAATCGCAATTGACAATAAAAACGTGAACTGGAGAAGACAAAAATTAAGCTCAGCCTTGTGTGTTTATATAGTGGGTTATTAAGGTAAATATTGAGGGGGGTTATTTGTATTTTTTCAGGGGGGTTAAATTTCTAATTTCATAAATATATAAGGGGGTAAAGTAGCAAAAACGGAAAACTCAGGGGGGTCCATTGACCCCCCCCCCTCTATATGTAGTTCCGCCCCTGATCATACTGCCATATAGTCGGGAGTCGTAGATCTCATCTCTATTCGGAGAAGGAGAATCATCCAGCCATCCGTTTCCTGTCTTCCTCTTGCGAGGCAAAGCCTTTACTGGAACCTCGGAATTGCGTTGAGGTTGTTTGTGGCGGTTGCCGCCCTTGGTTAGCACGTTGATCGAGTGCGAGTGCCAAGCTGACTTTGATCTTCCTTTACCGGTCCGAGCTCGGAAGCTGGACAAATTGAACCTTGGCTGATCCCTCGGGGGGTTATGCTTCTGACTGGCAGTAAGATTACCAAGATCTGAGGTATCCCGGAGCCCTGGGGTCTGAATTCTGGTTTCAGCGGGACTTTTCGGCTTTCCCACCCCTGTCTGCTCTAAAGCTGCATGGCCTGGAGGCAAGGAGGATTGGCTGGAGTAGAGTACGTAGTAGTCGAACCTCCCGGAAGGCTCTCCAAGTGTACCTACACTGGTGTCTCCAGCTTCGTATCTCTCTCTCAGTTGCTGTTGAGAGGACTTCTTCTTTTGTTTTCTCGGAGGATTGCTCCGGACTGTTTCTCGGGACTCGTACTCCAGGCAGGCGGAGCAGTCGCAAACATCATAGCTGATGTGAACATTAGAGGAGGATCCAGCTGAAAGAGGCGGAGAAACTGGTTCTGCAGCAATCTTCTTGGGCACCCACTCAATGGAATTCACACTGTTATTGTTCGGAAAAGGGTTTTCGACTGTATTGGGCCCACGGGGGCGTTCCAACTTTCCTTCCTCTATCAAGTTCTGGATTTCGTATCGTAACCCCACACAGTTGTCTGTGGTGTGGCCGTGATACTGATGGAAGGCGCAGTACTTGTTCTGGTCCGCATTGGCTACGGGATTCTTGGGTTTGTAATTAGCAACGGGTTTAAGGAGACCTTCCTTAATTAACCCTTCCAGCATCTTGCTCAGTGGTATGTCAAACTTGTCAAAGTGTACGGCAGGCCGCTTCTGAGTAGAATTGCTGCTTTGCGGGACTGGGTTTCTGTTACCCGACTGCTGTCCCTGTTGGATGTAGTTGACAGACGTATCTTTCCCTTTGCCGGGGGCCGGTGCGGGATTGTATGCAACTGCTGAGCGATATCTGTATGACTGTGCAGTAGCCAACTTTTCTTTGAGATCCTTCTCGAACTGTGAGCCGGCATTGACCATGGCCCGGAGATGCAGGAAGAAATGATGACTGATGAGAGTTCTGATGGACGGTCTTAAGCAGGACTTGAAGATCCGCATCTGTTCCTCTTTGGAGAGTGGCTCCATGATCTCGGAGAGTTTCCAACTCCACCTTTTGTAGAATTCTCCTACACTTTCATCCGCCTTCTGTTCAGTGGTGATTAAGTCCTCGCGACTCGTTTCCCACTCTAAGTTGGATCGGTACCGTTCCAGGAAGATGTTGCTGATCTGATCCCAGGTGTGGCGATCCGCAGGCTTGACCCTTAGAAACCACCGTAACGCTGAGCTTTTAAGCGTATGCTGGAAGTGGTCGGCCATTTGCTGGAGGGTTGCTCCTTTTGCTCTCATGCCGAGAACGTAAGTGTCGACATGCGTTTGAGGGCATTCAGTTCCGTCGAACCTGTCCATCTCCGGCATTCTGAACTTGGCAGGGAGAGGCGTGACCATTCCCGGATCTGTGGATTTGAGCGTGTCCTGCTTTGAGCTACTCATGGTGGCTTTCAGGTCTTTCATCTGTTCGACCATCCAGGCTAAGGTTGGGTCCAGTGGTGGACTTTGAGGCTCGGCGCCGGGTGCTACCACGTGAGCGGTAGTGATTGGAGGAGGAAGGCTTGGTATGTGAGAGTATACGGGAGCCTTTTCTGAACTGTATCGGGGTTTGTCCCCGGTGTTTAGGGATTCGTGTATAGGCAAAGGGACGAACCCGGGAGGGTATTGAGGAACATTGGCATCTGCCTGAGATGGTCCAGCGGTGCGCTGGTGGTATTGAGTGATAGGCGTAGCACTGGGCTGGCCCAAAATGACAGGGTTGCCCTGAGAAGTGGCAACATGGAGCCTAGGTCGGCTGTTTCCTTGATTCGAAGGCATCCCGTATGTTGGCGGGGGAGGAACCTGACTGAAGGTTTGGTGAACTGGCTTCGGGGAATCGTCATCCTCGACCAGGACAAAAGTACCATCTGACTGGGGGATAGCTGCTATACCTCGCTCATTCAGAAGCTGTACCACGAAATTCTGCTGATCTTCTTTCTGCCTCTTGTGAACCTCACAAGCCCGGATGGCTTCTTCCAAAGTCATATCTGTTACCGGTGGCGGGGGTCCGTCCCGTCACGATTTCTCGGTGAGCTAGACATGTCGAAATTCGGGCCGAGGGAACCGAGGGAACCGAAGAACCGTCTCGACGCCGCTGCTATCGTGATCCCGGCAAGGCGGCGGCCGGAAATCTGAACCACTTTCGCTCGGCTGCAGTGGAACGAAAGGAAGGGTTTAGGCTTCGAAAAGGGGTATTTGGCTCAAGGTTTCGGGCTTGTGCAATGTGCGATTACCGATTAACGTTTACTTAAAGCGTGTTTTCTCGTAGTCCTAATCGGTTGGAAAAGAGCGAGTCTTCTTTTCGCAACTAATCCTAGAGCTCTAATCAGTGGATCTCGTCACTACGCTTATAAGCCCCTCGTTTCCATTGTAGATCATCTTTCTCAGGACGGACTATCCCGAGCGAGGTCTGATAAGGCAAGCGAGTTCCACCGACAAATGGAAAAGTGAACTTAAGGCTAGCTGATCACGCAAACTTTCGACGTGTGTGGCGTACGGGCCATAGTCGAGGTCAACGTCCTTAAGTTAAGGCGGGGATCGTGCCGAAATTTTGGCATGACCTCTCCTTACTCGCTTGTGCGAGAGACCTTAGCTTTTAGCGTTGGCCAAGTTGTGGCTGGCACGGTACATATGACGAGGTTTGGTGACACGGCGTCACATTGAACCTTCGGGTATATTTTTCGGCAGAGCTCCGCGTCAAAGTCAAGGCTGAAGAGCTCAAGACTTCGGGTCGGGAACGACCTTTGGTCTCAATCTCTCGAGCTTGACTCGGAGCGGGGCCCGGCGTAAAAAACATACACTTAGGCTTTATGACACGAGCTAAGCCAAAAACCAACCGGGGTCTTGGACAAAGTGTGACACAAAGAGTGCATGGCTTACACGGGCTAGGATGGGATGTTTGGGACGACCCCGTGCGCCCCCGAAAGGCATCTGGCAGGCCAATCGGGGTGCAACTGATAAGGCCATCCCGGGTTAGGGGTTGTAGTGTGCAGTGTTCCGAGGCAGCAAGTGCGCGTGGTGTGCGGTCACTACAGTTCCTTTTCTGAGTAAAACAGAGATTTTTTTTCAGAATGTGTCTTAAAGCATGATGATGCGCAGTTCAAAAGACAGCATGAAAATCAAACATGAATGGGGATGCACAAACATGGTATGATTTTTTGAAAAAAGTCGACAATGTAATGCCTTGAAGAAAACCGTTCGAGGTTTGAAAGTAACACACGCACGAAAACAAGGAAGGGTAAACGAAAGTTTGACCCACGGAAGGCTTTTTAGAAAACAATGGTAGTTTTGAAAAAAGTATCTTTTCCCCAGCGGAGTCGCCAACTGAAATTACCCGATCTTTTTCGCGCGCGGCGGGGGGCGCGGAAAAGGCGGTTGTCTTTCGCGGAGGGTTGTGTCTGAGACCTCGCTTCATGGGAAGGAAAAATGAGGAGTCGCCACGCAGTTTTTGTATTTTGAGCCCAAAACTTTGAGAAATGGCTTTCGAAAATAGTGTCGTTTTTATTGGTAGCAAAAACTTAGGAAAAGGCTTTTGAAAATGGGGATCATTTTTATTGGTAGCAAAAACGAGTAAAAAGCTTTGAAAAAGGGGATCATTTTTATTGGTAGCAAAAATGAGTAAAAAGCTTTGAGTACCAGAGATTGTTAGGTTCGGAGGTCACGTTACGTTTTGGGAAGAGTATTACGAGATCACCCAAAACGCCTCGCATGACGAGTCTTTCTACCTTTCTCGAAAACGTGCGTGTGTGTGTGTGTGATTTTGAAATGAGGGCTTGAATGACAAGCTTAATCTTGGTTTGAATGTCAAACGTTGATTAGGTGACTTTTGAAAAGACGAGTGTTTGCGTGGCAAACGTCGGTTTTGAGACGGAAATGAGCGTTTGCGTGGCAAACGTCGATTTTAAACAGGGCGAGTCATTGTTAACGATTTTTACGGGAAAAATGCGTATTGAATGATTTTAAGTGTCAAATGGCGGCTTTTAGTTTGAAAGATGAGCGTTTGTGGGCCAAACGTCATTTTGCGCGTTTTGAAAGAGAGTTCGACGGACGAACTCCGGTTTTGAACCGGGCATTACATTGTTAACGATTTTACGGGAAAATGCGTATTAAATGACATGCGATCAACGAATCGGGTTGCGATTCGGACTTTGAAAAGTAAATACTATCAACGATCCAAACGGGTCGGACTTGTAAATGACAGTATTTAAAGCAGTGTCAACGGAATCAAACGATCCGGAATTGTAAATGACGATCAACGAGGCCAAACGGCTCGGAATTGTAAATGACGATCGACAAGCCAAACGGCTCGGAATTGTAAATGACGATCGACAAGCCAAACGGCTCGGAATTGTAAATGACGATCAACGGATCGATCGATTCGGACTTTTAAATGACAGAAAGTAAAACGGAACGGGGTCGGAACGCCGTTTTAACCCGTGATTACTTCTCTCACGGGAAGAGAAGAGGATCGAGGGGCTAAAACGTATCGAACCCCGTTAGACGGAGGCGTCTACATTTCAGTAACGGCGTTCGAAACGGTTGTGGCGACTGGCGCGTAAACCGAGACGGAATGAGAGATTTAGAGAGAGGGAGTTATACCTATGGCTAGGTTCGACTCCTTTGGCTCGGAAGGGGTGTACGGGACACGGAAAGTGGTTCAAAAGGTTGTTTCGAAGGTGTAAGGAGCGTATTTGATCGAAATACGAAGGTTTCACGCGAATCGAGACAGAACGGGAGCTCGGGAGGGGTGAAACTGGCTTGGGCCGTGTGGGAGGTGAGTTTTGGAGTAGATTTTGTGATCCTTGTGCCTTTGACAGCAACTTCTATTTATAGGGTGAAAATTGCAGTAGGAGTCCGGACGGACTTGGACTGAATCCAGGGGGGTTTTGGGTATTTTGGAAATCTGGGGGACTTGGCCGGCAATTTCGGGAAAAGTGCACAGGAGTCCGTGGGACTAGGCTTGCAAACCAAGGGTATTTTGGTCTTTTGGCCTTGATTGGTGATTGAAGAGTGACTAGAGGGAGGTGGCATGGCTGCCACATGCCCTGTGAGTCACCAGCTGATGTGGGAGTTCGTTCCCCGGTCCCGGTTTTGTCCGTTTTTTAAATAACAGTCCGGAAAATGTCCGAAATGCCCCCGGAAAGTGCCGGAAAGTGCGTTTTTCAGGGAAAGCCATGCTTTTAACGTGTGATGACACGTGTTAAGTAGGCTTCGACGTCGGGATGCTCGGGGCAGTCCCAGGACGTCTCGATGGCTTGACAACGGGGAGTTTAACGAGTTCCGGTTAACCTGGAGCGGGCCAGTTAACGGATTTCGGTTAACTTTCTGACGGATTTTGACGATCCGGATTTGGGTACTTACACCATGCCATAACCACTGCTAAGAGAGGCATTTAGAGCTGTGTTCGGCCCCGTGTTCTGACCTTGATCTGGCCCTACACCCTGACTGACATTCTGATTCTGAGCTGGATCAACACTTGCATTCGGACCCAAACCCGCTGAGACTTGCGAATCTGCCATTTCTGAGACTGCTGGAAATGAAGCCCTGACTGGAGAGAAACTGATTAACCGACCGCCCGGAACTCTGACCCAACACTTGCTCGCTGAAAGGGGGAGAGAACGGTTTGAGGCAGGGGAGAGGATAGGCTGAGGACGGACTCATGCATATGCTCCTTTTTTTTTATATATATATTTTTATATTTTTTAAAAATGATTTTTATTAATCCTAGGAATGGTTGGAAAAAGGGGGAAACCTTCTTTTTCGCTATTCCTGGATCAGTGGGTTCCATCACTATGTCTATAGACCTCCTGTATTCCACCTGTATTGCACCTCCGGGACGGACAATCCCGGCAGAGGACCTATAGGGCACGTGGAACCCACCAACCGAAAGGGAGAACGAACCTATGGGCATACGAGCCAAAACAGGTCAAACTCGGGGTTTTCAAAACCAAGTCCAAGTCAACGTCTAAACTCGGGAGGAGAGAGGGTCGAACGTACGTTTGAACGTACGAGACCGCAATGACCTCCCCTCTTTTCGAGTTGGAAATCTGGCATGGCCTCTCGTCACTTAGTGGCGAAATTTCGGCATAACTCCCGTTAGTATGCGTTAAGAATTCGACATGGTCCCATGTTGGCACATGTCGAGAACGCGTCATGACTTCTCACGAAGCCAAGGCGAGAAATCGATATGTACCTACGTCGAGATATGTAGAGATCTTAACGTGTACTCACGTTTGAATTATGTCGTGATTCCGACACGAAGAGGGAAAGTATGCCAAGATTTTTGGAGACGGTGTATGACTCGGACTTTGTGAGAAAATTTTGAAGACCGAGTTTAAAATGTTTTGGAAAGTATTGGCCAAAAACCAACCGGTCACGGTAGAAAGTGTGTCACGGACAAGTGTCGGCTGACTCACTGGCTAGGAGGACTTTAGGCGCTCAAACGTCAGCGAAACACGTCGCTTTCCGCGATGCCGTCCGTACACTCCCGGGTTCTAACTCTATGTGCGGGTAGAGTGCGAGTAGTGTGAAGGTATTTTCTAGGAAAATATATATATATATTTTTTTTATGCAGTATGCAAAGAAAAAGCAAAAGAATGAGTCAAAGCATGACAAAAGGGGACTGCCCCAAATGTCAGAATTTACCAGTAGCTGTAGTCCAGCGTCGTCCTGCCCTGTTCTGATCAACGGGAAGAGCAAATTGCAAAGGGGGGAAGCCCCGGCTTCCAATAGTGTCACATACCAAAGCATGGCAAGGTGCATTTGAGCACACAAAATGACACATATGTACACACAAGGTGAATGTCGAAATTGTCCAAGTTGATTTGAAGAAAGTTAGACTCTCTTAAGAAAAACTTTTCTCCTTTTAGAAAGTAGAAGAATGATACTGGTACGTGGGATTGTTAGACCACCATTTATCCCAAGCCCCGGGTTAGGGAGCGATACAGGAAGGTTAGTGGTTTCCACCTATATACCAAGTATCGTCTTCATTTTTTAGAAACAAAAAGTTTTTCAATAATCCCCAGCGGAGTCGCCACTGAATGAACGCTCGCCCGAAAAAGATGTTTGATTCCGTTTTTCCCTTTTCTTTTTTGTTTTATTTTGCTATTGAAGTGAAAAAGGGAGTTTTCGGTTTGTTTTGGGAGTCGCCACGCCGTTTTCAGAGGAAAACATTGAAAAACCTAATCTTAAGAGGTTTTGAGTCCGGGAGTCTGGTTACGTGTTGGGAAGAACTAGAGAGTTCACCCAACACGCCCCTTTCGGGACTTTCAATCAACATTTGGACAAATATGGACATTCAAAAATGTGTGTACGATGTGTGTCAACAAGTAAAGTGTGCAAGCCTTAGATTTCATTAATGGTATGGAACTGAATACAACTTGCGAGCCATGATAGGGGGCCGCACCCTTTTTACACGTGATATCTTTTATCACAAGGCAGAAGTCTTGAGACGGTCGCCTGTGGAGTTCCCTTGTCGTCCGACACAAGTCTTCTCTTAGCGAGGATGTCGGGCGACGTAAGGATCTATGGACAGATTGTCCCTTACAGAGGTAAAGCTACTCTGGAAACGGAAAGATATTTATTGGACTCATTAAAGACACTATTTGAAGGTCTAAAATCAGTCTTGGGATTGACGGGAGTTATCAAAGTCACGATAGACTTTGAATGATACGGATGTCATGTGACATGGAACATCCGATGTTATCCATGTCGTATGACAATCCGCCTCCAATGAATCGCACCCAATCAGATCGTAGGCACTCAAATAGTGGCTTATGAGCCACTGAAATGCTTTGGAAAGCTCTGTGTTGCGAAGGGGATGAACTGGACAGATCTGAAGTCCAAGAATAGCTTTGCAGCTTTACGGGATCTCTATGTCGTATGACACAGATCTCCAAGGAGTCCTATGTCGTCCGACATAGATAGGTCATTCTCGTGCTCTTCAGACTGTTTGTTTCCCTTTTATTCCTCAAAGCAAACCAGACATGTTTAGCTACTGTAAGCAGTAATATGACAATAATATATGAGTATAATGGGAGGATCACATGGCTTTAGTGGCCAAAGTGTGATAAATCACATGATTTTGGCCACTTTGAAGTAGCCATCACCTCCTAACTCCATGCAAATACGTAAAGATTGAATCTTTATTGATCCTAAGATGACCAAATGTCCAGATTCGAGGTGGGGAGAAGTGAATATTGAAGATTCACTTCTCCACCACCTTTGTCATGCAAAATCCCAATTTCTACATGGTAAGAGAGCAAGTATGCATACAATGTATATTTAAAGACTTTATTAAAAGGGGAGAGAGGTTTAGTGTCTACCTATTGTAGTCCACGAAGTAGAATCACCAATAGTATGGTGTCTACCCCTTCAATCACCAACAAAGGAGGCTTCTTTGGACCTTGGCTTTGAAGTGTGTGTGTGTGAGGAGGGAGGTGAGTGTGTGTGTGAGTGTATGAAAGAGAGAGAGAGAGAGGGAGACTCTATTTGGACAGAGTTTTCCCTATAATACTGGTATTCTCTCTAATACTCACTTCTTTGTCCTTAAAATGATCAGCCATGCCTTCTATTTATAGGCATCCTGACTGAGCTTCCTATGTCGGACGACAGGGGCAGTTAAACCGCCTCAATGTCCATGTCGTCCGACAGCGTACATCTTTTGGCCATAATGGGCCGAGTGGCTGGCAGGCCCAATGGATTGGTGGACTGCTGGGATCTTTGGACTCTAATTGCTTCTTAGCAATTTGTGTAAGCCCAAATTTTAATTAGATTGGATCCAAAACTTGAGTTCGGATCGGGGTACTCACAGCAGCAGGTCTGGAAGTCGCCCTCGAGCGCAACATCTCAGAACTGGATGTATACGGAGACTCAGCATTGATCATCAATCAAGTGTCCAACAAATGGAAGACGGTAGATTCTGGCCTTCAGAAGTACCACGCGTACATGGAGGAGCTCATTGCTCAGTTCAAGGACATCTCTTTTCACTATTTGCCAAGAGACAGGAACCGCCGCGAGACGCCCGGCAACCCTCGCCTCTCTTGTCGAAATTCCCGATGGAAAAGCAGTAAAACCCCTCAGAATAGGCAGACGGGAAACACCCGCCTATTGCTGTGAGATCGAAAAAGAAAAAGAAACGATCGACGAACCCTGGTACAATCAGATTTACCAGTACCTCTAAAGCGGAGAAGCTTCCTTCACCAATGAAGATGGAAAATACAAAGAAGGGATCAAAGCCAAAAACATGATGGCATTAAAACGCCAGGCATCCCATTTCGTCATTTTGGGGGGTATGTTGTACAAGAAGCGCCACCAAGGGCCACTCCTTCGGTGTGTAAACAAAGAAAAAGCCAGCGAGCTAATGAACGAAGTTCACAACGGAACCTGCGGTCCGCACATGAACGCCCGAGCATTGACACAGATCATTCTCCGTATGGGATACTATTGGATATCAATGGAAACAGACTGTATCCAGTTCGTCCGAAGCTGCGACAAATGTCAACGGTTCTCCAACCTTAATCACATTCCTCCACATGAACTCTATTGCATGACTACACCATGGCCTTTCGCCACATGGGGAATCGACGTCATCGGCAAGATCACTCCACCAGGGAGCAATGGTCACGAGTTCATTCTAGTCGCAGTCGACTACTTCACCAAATGGGTAGAAGCCAGATCGTACAAGGTACTGAATTATAAGAAGGTGGTCGAGTTCATTCGAGAGAACATCATGTGCCGATACGGAGTGCCCAACGAGATCCTCTCCGACAATGGGACCCACTTCGAAGGATATTGTGACCAACTTCTGACCGAATTCGTAGTCACACGTCACAAGTCCTCTCCTTACGAGCCACAAACCAATGGTGCGGTGAGGCGGCCAACAAGACTCTCGCCATGATAATCGAAAGATGACCACCGCAGGTCGGGACCGCCCGAAAAGCTACATCTAGCCCTCTGGGGATACCGAACATCAGTCAGAACCGCCACAGGGGAGACTCCGTTCGCGCTTATCTACGGAATGGAAGCGATGTTACCCGAGGAATTGGAAATTCCATCCCTCCGAGTCCTCTTGGAAAACGGGATCAATGAAGTCGAATGGCTACAGAGCCGTCACGACGAACTTGCTCTACTCGATGAGCGCAGATTGAAAGCCATGGAGCACACTCGAGCCTACCAGAGCAGAATGGCCCGAGCATTCGACAAGAAAGTCAAAATCCGAGACATCAGAGAAGGCGACTTGGTGCTAAAGGAAAAGCCTCCTACGCAGACCAATCCCCTCGGAAAGTGGGAGCCTACCTGGATAGGACCGTTCGTGGTACAAAGAATCTTCTCCGGAGGAGCCATGAAGTTAGCAGATTTGGACGGGAACCCTTTCGTTAACCCCGTGAACGGAAGCAAGCTCCGCAGATACTTCGTTTGAGGAAGAGCACGAGTCAACTCTCCTTCCCCATACACCGTCCCCTTCATTAAATTTAAAGTGCTAAAAGAGTAATACCCAACTGGATACATTCCCGCTAATGATCCAGGTAAAAAACAGGGTCGCACTTCTTTTGTCTTCGTTTTCTCAAATTCACCTAAAAGTGTCGAACTACGGTGACCTGAGCCCCTTAGTCCAATTGTAAAAGGGGAACGTAGGCAGCCATCATTGGTTCGGCCTCAAAAACAAAAAAAAAATACAATAAGCATCAATTGCTTGTGTTTCGAAAAACTCTTTTCATTTAACCTACAAATTCATAACGGTTAAAACATTCTTTGATGAGTTCAAGCACGGTCAACTCTTGACTCGCTACACGCTAGCAAAACTACAATAAAACATTAATCAATTAATGTGTCTGCAATGACAATGGGTGGATACTCTGGACAGCAAGGTCAACCTAGTTTCCCGTACTTGGTCCTTCATCCTTCTTCCCCTTCCCTTTCCCGCGGCGAGTGTTCTTCACCTTCACGGGAAATATTCCGGTAGTCCTTCTACCTGGCTCAGGGACCCTTCCCGACGCCTCCGTCAAGCCTGTAGCTGTCAGCGCAGCCCTTTCTCTAGCTTTGTCTCGAGCCGCCTTGCTTCGAGCCATCATAACAGTGCTTTGATTGGCCTCCCGATCAGCATTGGCCACATAATCAACCATGGCATCGCCAGTACGATTCCCAGGGTTAACCCTCACTTCAGTCCTCCTCAAGGTCGAGTTGTCCAGGTGATCAGCACCAAACAGCTCACTCCGTCTCCACAAGATGGCCATCTGTGTCTCCCCTATACACTCTTCGTACCAGTTCAGATACTGCGTCGACAGAACAGTGCCCCCTCTTCGGTGAAGTAGAACCCTGGCAGGAAAGGACGTGTATTGCCACAACCGCGTGAGCAGCAACAGCGTCGAAGGATCTTCCATCAGCAGAGATCCCACCTCGAAGGTAGCAGCATAACTCAAACCCGTCAGTGGCACCTGCTCCAGCCCGTACTGTCGCAGAACCAACGATGGAATGTAGAAAGACGTCTGAGACAGCCCCGGTACTCTGACAACCAATAGACCCTCCTGAGCGGTCCGACAAGTCTGTAATTTCCAATGGGGAACCCACCATTGCAAATGATGCGTGCGGAGTCTGGCCATCCAGAGCTCCAGCTCAGCCTGATTGCCCCTTATCACCAGAGGACGTCGAGAGAAGGACCAAGCGTCACAGGACATTGGCACCTCAGGCATCATCTGCAGTCTCTCCCTCAACCACATGGTAAGCATAGCGGGACTCCCTCCCCACATGTATCGGCTACCGGTCGCCATCCGACCTATGCCCAGGAACGTCTCGCCTAAGACCAACGGCACGATGTCTCCCCCGCTCCGGCACTGCCTCACCGAGTCCGGTGCTGTTTGTGATGGCACACACCCAGAGACGTGAATGTGAACAGAGTAGCAATCACGCACAGAGCAAACGCGTCCCACACAAAGACGCTCCCCTCAGCTCCGGCAAATCTTTCGGGCAGCCCCGAAATGTCAACATAATCGGTATTCAGTATCAGCATCCCGTATGCTTCTCCAACCGAGATACCAAGCAAAGACACTAGCTTCTCAACAGTGGCCATGCCACCAACATACGGAATAACTAGCTGTTCCGTCTCAGGTCCTCCCAGAATGGCCCGGAAATCTTGGAATGTAGGAGTGATTTCGTTGTACGAAAAGCTGTACACGTTCCTCCGTACGTCCCAGAACCGAGACGCTGCTCTCAAAAGATCCCAATCTGGCATGAGCTCCTTCAAAGCCCAAACAGATTTCATCCCGTAACAGCCTTCAAAAAACCCCTTGTTCTGCCTCGTGTGGTTCCGTACCCACGACTGAAAGTTTTCCAAGTATCGCTCTTGCATCCGAGACGACAACTTAGGAAAGGGAGCCATGACAGAAATTGAAGGAAACCTTAAGAATTGGGAAGGAATTCAGTCGAATGATCAAAGCAAAGGCGTAGTTCTTTAGAAATTGCAAAGCTGAAACTGCAATTTAAAGGAATCTGGAAATTCACTCCTAGTTCGGCCGGACTCCCTCTGCAGTTGACTTGGTCAACTCTGCAGCCAGCTGCTCCTAAATTGGAAACATTTCCAAACAACTCCCTGTTCATCCTTGATGAAACCTGCGTGCTGCCCCTGGTTTCATTAAACCAATATCAATATCCCTTCCGCCCTGCAAATAATTAATAATCAGTGCATATAGGCTTAATTTTTGACCCGTTCAAATTTTAATGCATGTTTCATTTTATTTATTTTTGATTAACCTACTTCCTTATTTGCCAAAAAATAACAGAAGGTGATCACAGAATAAATGTGCGAAGTACAGGTTCCGCCCCACTGGCGCCTTTTTGCAAATACAGTTCAAATCAAGTCGTTCCGGACGATACAAAAAAAAGGAGAAAGAAAGCAGTAAAATAGGACTACTCCGAGTCCTGCTCGTCATCCGAGCACTCGACGCACCGCTCCGCAGCTGCCGGATCCGTCGCAAACAGGAACTCGCCAAATTCCTCCAGGCGGGAATATGCAAAAGGCCTCCTCGGCGTATGCGAACTCGAGGACTCCCCCCTCTCGTGCCCCGAGTGCGAAGAAGAAGGAGCTCCAAATCCAACCGTTCCGCCCGCGAACTGGCCAAACCCCTGTGCAAAGTCCTCCCCACCAGCCGTGGGAGCAGACGAACCTCTCGGCCTAGACGGCCTCGGCTCACGAACATTCATCTCCCCGGCAGCTGCAATAAGCCCGAACCCCAAGGCACGAACGCCTTGCAACAATCCCTCTTCGGCCATCCTCGTAAGCCCGAACATCTTTTCACTTCAGCAAGTGAACATTCATCTCCCCGGCCGCCAGTCATAAGCCCGATCGTCCCACCTCAGCGGCTATCAAGGTAAGCCCGCACAACAATCCCTCTTCGGCCATCAAGGTAAGCCCGAATGCTCATCCCCAGCAGGATTCTAAAGAAGAAACGTCGATCCTTCCGTGTTGTTAATAACGCCAGTTTAACACAACCGTTCTCATCATTGCCGCCCTATCCCCAGCAGGATAAAGCCGGCAGCTGTAATAACCCCGAACCCCAAGGCACGATTCGGCCATCCTCGTAAGCCCGAACATCTTTTTCACTTCAGCAAGTGAACACATATGTCCCCGGCCGCCAGTCGTAAGCCCGATCGTCCCACCTCAGCGGCCATCAAGGTAAGCCCGCACAACAATCCCTCTTCGGCCATCAAGGTAAGCCCGAATGCTCATCCCCAGCAGGATTCTAAAGAAGAAACGTCGATCCTTTCGTGTTGTTAATAACGCCAGTTTAACACAACCGTTCTCATCATTGCCGCCCTATCCCCAGCAGGATAAAGCTGGCAGCAGCAATAAGCCCAGTACCCAAGGCACGAACGCCTTCGTCCTAGGATAAGCGTATCCTCAGAAACTCCGGTTTGAGGCGCCACACGCCCTCGTCAGCATCAACAACTCCGGTTTGAGGCGCCACACGCCCTCGTCAGCATCAGCAACTCCGGTTTGAGGCGCCACACGCCCTCGTCAGCATCAGCAACTCCGGTTTGAGGCGCCACACGCCCTCGTCAGCATCAACAACTCCGGTTTGAGGCGCCACACGCCCTCGTCAGTATCGGCAGCTTCGGTTTGAGGCGCCACACGCCCTCAAAAGTTTCAGAAATCTCAGGTTCAGACGCCTCCAAACAGTCTCGCTCAGGTCAACGTCCCCGCGCGCGGCCCTTAGCACCTTCGAACTACGATCGGCTTGATTCCCGCTCGGGATACGTAGGAATCCTTTCGCTAAAGGGTCCAGCCAGCTGACCGCCCAGGTCTTTCGAAGTAAGGCATCCCGATTTGGATCCTTATCTTTTTTCAACGACCCCACCTCCTTCGGAGGAGACGTCGCTGAGGGGCTAACTGTAAGTACCCAAATCCGGATCGTCAAAATCCGTCAGAAAGTTAACCGAAATCCCCGGAACTCGTTAACTCCCCGTTGCCATGCCAACGAGACGTCCCGGGACTGCCCCGTGCATCCCGACGTCGAAGCGTACTTAACACGTGTCATCACACGTAAAAGCAGGGCTTTCCTTGAAAAACGCACTTTCCGGTACTTTCTGGGGGCGTTTCGGACATTTTCCGGACTGTTATTTAAAAAACGGACAAAATTGGGACCCGGGAACAAACTCCCACATAGGCTGGTGACTCACAGGGCACGTGGCAAGCATGCCACCTCCCTCTAGTCACCCTTCAATCACAAATCAAGGCCAAAAGACCAAAATACCCCTGGATTTCAGTCAAAGTCCGGCCGGACTCCCTGTGCACATTTTACAAATTGCCGGCCAAGTCCCTCGAGAATTCCAAAATACCCCAAAACCCACGGAAATTCGGTCAAGTCCGTGGGACTCCTACTGCAATTTTCACCTATAAATAGAAGTTGCTGTCAAAGGCAAGAAGAGGAAGATTTTACTCCAAAAAATCACATACAGCCTCGACCCAAACTGATTTCACCCCTTCCGAGCTCCCGTTTTGTCTCGATTCGCGTGAAACTTCCGTATTTCAATCAAATACGCCCCCCACCGCTTCGAAAAACCCTTTTGAACTACTTTTCGTGTCCCGTACACACCTTCCAAGCCAAAGGAGTCGACCCTAGCCATAGGTATAACTCCCTCTCTCTGATCTCTCGTTTCGTCTCGGTTTACGCGCCAGTCGCTATAACCGTTTCGACAACGTTACTGAAATGTAGACGCCTCCGTCTAACGGGGTCCGATACGTTTTAGCCCCTCGATCCTCTTCTCTTCCCGTAAGAGAAGTAATCACGGGTTAAAATGGCGTTCCGACCCCGTTCCGTTTATTTTTTCTGTCATTTACCATTCTGGATCGATCGATCCGTTGATCGTCATTTACTTTCTGTCATTTACAATTCCGAGCCGTTTTGGCTTGTTGATCGTCATTTACCATTCCGAGCCGATTGGCCTCGTTGATCGTCATTTACGATTCCGGATCGTTTGATTCCGTTGACACTACTTTAAATACTGTCATTTACAAAGTCCGACCCGTTTGGATCGTGATAGTATTTACTTTTCAAAGTCCGAGTCGCAACCCGATTCGTTGATCGCATATCATTTAATACGCATTTTTCCCGTAAAAAATCGTTAACAATGTAATGCCCGGTTCAAAACCGGAGTTCGTCCTTCGAACTCTCTTTCAAAACGCGCGAAATGACGTTTGGCCTCCAAACGCTCATCTTTCAAACTAAAAGCCGCCATTTGACACTCAAAATCATTTAATACGCATTTTTCCCGTAAAAATCGTTAACAATGACTCGCCCAGTTCAAAATCGACGTTTGCCACACAAACGCTCATTTCCGTCTCAAAACCGACGTTTGCCACGCAAACGCTCGTCTTTTCAAATAAAGTCACCTAATCAACGTTTGACATTCAAACCAAGATTAAGCTTGTCATTCAAGCCCCCATTTCAAAACACACACACACACACACGTTTTCGAGAAAGGTAGAAAGACTCGTCATGCGAGGGGTTTCGGGTGATCTCGTAATACTCTTCCCGAAACGTAACGTGACCTCCGAACCTAACAATCTCTGGTACTCAAAAAACTTTTTACTCGTTTTTGCTACCAATAAAAATGATCCCCTGTTTTCAAAGCCTTTTCCTAAGTTTTTGCTACCAATAAAAACGACACCATTTTCAATAGCCGTTTCTCAACGTTTGGGCTCAAAATACAAAAAACCGCATGGCGACTCCTCATTTTTCCTTCCCATGAAGCGAGGTCTCAGACACCAAACCCCGCGAAAGACAACCGCCTCTCGCTCCGCGCGAGGACCGGGTAATTTCAACAGTGCAGCGTCCCGATGAGAATATCGGGGATTTTTACAAGCGTTGGAACCTGAAGCTTAGCGAAATGGCAACTCCTCCTTCTGAAGAGGAACAACTGGACATCTTTCAGTCATGCCTGAAACCGCATCTGAGAGCCTCCCTCAGTCACTTCCCCTATACAGACTTGCGGGCAATGGTCAATTCCGGGGCTAAGTTTGAAAAGGCCTACAATCAGCAACCGGCTGCTGCACCTGCCTACAGATATCGGGCTCCTCCCGCCAACACCGCTCCCGCTCGTGCTAAGGGCAAAGAGGTGATTAATTACGCAGGGCAGGAATGCAATAATGCAACTCCTTTCGTTCCCAGAAAACCAGCTGAGCCCAGATCACAGGTCATAAACCTCGAAAGCTTCGGAATGCCTTTGAACGACATCTTTAGAGGACTGGTGAAAGAAGGCTTACTGCGGCCTTTAGAGAACTTCCAACCCAGGAATCCGAACGCTCCCTTGGACACTTCCAAGTACTGTGCTTTTCATCAAGCCCACGGACATCTGACTGACAACTGCTTTACTCTGAAGAAGGCAATCCAGGGTCTGATAGAGCAAGGAAAGTTGGAAGGCCCCGAGGGGCCTAACACAGTCAAGAATCCTCTTCTGAGGAACCATAACCAGGTGAATATGATTGAATGCGGAGAACCTTCATATGACCAGGAAGATGCGGAAATTATTGAAAATCTCCAAATACCCTTGGACAACCTTGTTAAGGATCCTGAATTCGGATTCCCCCTCAGTCTCAAGGATGATGAGCAAACCGACTCTCCTTGGTCTCACATTAGAGATTTCCTGCAAGAATATGAAGACCGCTATTTCTCGGAGGAAGGGATAGCTGATACCGAAGAACTGGGGATGTTCCGGTCAAAACATGAGAAAACCATTTACACGAGATGGTTAAAGCAGTCAAGAAAAATCAAACAAGAAAGCTTCAGGCGGGCGCCTGTATTGGGGCTTATCAGCAGAGAGGTCGAAGAACACCTCGAAACAATACAATTCTGCAAACTGGTTATTGGAGAAGTCGAATACTGTCCTGGAAGAAATGAAAGTGAAGAATCGGAGGAGGAAGATTCCTTCTACATTCTACCTGGGGTCAAGTATGTGCCACCCACTCTCACTCTTCCCCCGTAATTTCTAGGAGGAGAAGCTGTGTCGCAACTACCACTTCCTGGAATGGGGGCATATGTGAAATTACCCGATGTTTTCGCGCGCGGGGGGCGCGAAAAAGGCGGTTGTCTTTCGCGAAGGGTTGTGTCTGAGACCTCGCTTCATGGGAAGGAAAAATGAGGAGTCGCCACGCGGTTTTTGTATTTTGAGCCCAAAACGTTGAGAAATGGCTTTTGAAAATGGTGTCGTTTTTATTGGTAGCAAAAACTTAGGAAAAGGCTTTGAAAATGGGGATCATTTTTATTGGTAGCAAAAACGAGTAAAATGCTTTGAAAATGGGGATCATTTTTATTGGTAGCAAAAACGAGTAAAAAGCTTTTTTAGTACCAGAGATTGTTAGGTTCAGAGGTCACGTTACGTTTCGGGAAGAGTATATTGAGATCACCCGAAACGCCTCGCATGACGAGTCTTTCTACCTTTCTCGAAAACGTGCGCGTGTGTGTGTGTGATTTTGAAATGGGTGCTTGAAGGACAAGCTTAATCTTGGTTTGAATGTCAAACGTTGATTAGGTGACTTTATTGAAAAAGACGAGCGTTTGCGTGGCAAACGTCGATTTTGAGACGGAAATGAGCGTTTGCGTGGCAAACGTCGATTTTGAACCGGGCGAGTCATTGTTAACGATTTTTACGGGAAAAAGCGTATTAAATGATTTTAAGTGTCAAATGGCGGCTTTTAGTTTGAAAGATGAGCGTTTGTGGGCCAAACGTCATTTCGGGCGTTTTGAAAGAGAGTTCGACGGACGAACTCCGGTTTTGAACCGGGCATTACATTGTTAACGATTTTACGGGAAAATGCGTTTTAAATGATATGCGATCAACGAATCGGGTTGCGACTCGGACTTTGAAAAGTAAATACTATCACGATCCAAACGGGTCGGACTTGTAAATGACAGTATTTAAAGCAGTGTCAACGGAATCAAACGATCCGGAATCGTAAATGACGATCAACGAGGCCAAATGGCTCGGAATTGTAAATGACGATCGACGAGGCCAAACGGCTCGGAATTGTAAATGACGATCGACGAGGCCAAACGGCTCGGAATTGTAAAATGACAATCAATGGATCGATCGATCCGGAACGGTAAATGACATAAAAAGTAAACGGAACGGGGTCGGAACGCCGTTTTAACCCGTGATTACTTCTCTTACGGGAAGAGAAGAGGATCGAGGGGCTAAAACGTATCGAACCCCGTTAGACGGAGGCGTCTACATTTCAGTAACGGTGTTCGAAACGGTTGTAGCGACTGGCGCGTAAACCGAGACGGAACGAGAGATTTAGAGAGAGGGAGTTATACCTATGGCTAGGGTCGACTCCTTTGGCTCGGAAGGTGTGTACGGGACACGAAAAGTGGTTCGAAAGGTTGTTTCGAAGTTGTAAGGGGCGTATTTGATTGAAATACGAAGGTTTCACGCGAATCGAGACGAAACGGGAGCTCGGAAGGGGTGAAAACTGGCTTGGCCGTGTGTAGAGTGACTTTTAGGAGTGAAAATCCTCTTTTTCTTGCCTTTGACAGCAACTTCTATTTATAGGGTGAAAATTGCAGTAGGAGTCCGGACGGACTTGGACTGAATCCAGGGGGTTTTTGGGTATTTTGGAAATGCGGGGACTTCTTTGGCAATTTCGGGGAAAAGTGCACAGGAGTCCTAGGACTAGGCTTGCAAATCAGGGGTATTTTTGTCTTTTGGCCTTGATTTGTGATTGAAGGGTGACTAGAGGGAGGTGGCATGGCTGCCACGTGCCCTGTGAGTCACCAGCTGATGTGGGAGTTCGTTCCCGGGTTCCGGTTTTGTCTATTTTTTAAATAACAGTCCGGAAAATGTCCGAAACGCCCCCGGAAAGTGCCGGAAAGTGCGTTTTTCAGGGAAAGCCGTGATTTTACGTGTGATGACACGTGTTAAGTACGCTTCGATGTCGGGATGCTCGGGGCAGTCCCGGGACGTCTCGTTGGCATGGCAACGGGTAGTTTAACGAGTTTCGGTTAACCTGGAGCGGGCCAGTTAACGGATTTCGGTTAACTTTCTGACGGATTTGACGATCCGGATTTGGGTACTTACAATATGACAATTTCTGCGGTTGCACGCACCCATAATCCCCTAACGGGTTTGATCGACGTTCTCTCTCAGCCGAAATCCCAGTAATATGGGAAGATGATTCCGATGACAGCGATGACGATGATGATGACGACTTGAGCGAAGAGTCAACTGAGGCCCAAGACCCGGAATCAATCTGGAACAATCATGCCAGAAATGGTATCATGGGAGACGGACATAATGGTTGGTTGTCAGCAAGCGATGATGAAATGGAGGCTGACAATCATAAGATTGAAGAAACTTCGGAAGACGAATATGAAACCGAGGACATGAAGGCCATGAAGTTTCCTGGGGCTGAGCACGTGGACGTCATAGAGTTCAACACTGCCTACCATGCTTTGGGAAAAGGGTTTTCAGATACCCGATCCAGGCTGATAGTTAAGGATCTGCTAGAAAGAGGAAGACTGACTCCCATCTTCCCCAATGAAAAAGTGACCATGGTCAGGTCAAATCCGCCCCAAGGCAAAGTGACAATCCTTGTCAGAATTACCCGAGAAGAACTTAGCTTCCCCGAATGCATCGCAGCTCTGAGAGAGGTCCTTAAAAATGGCATGATACCCGATGCGCCTCCCACACAGAATGCTATAATCATCTCCAGCTCTGAGTATTACAGAAAGGAACCAGAGTGGCTGCACTATACCGGAGATAAAATCGAAAAGCCGCCGAGCCCGGAGAATAGCAACTCCTGTTGCATGGTAACCATGGGCAATGTAGGCTATGATTACAAGGGCGAATCAGAGGGTGCCCTAGCTTTGTCAGCCATCCAAGGGGCAGTAACACAACCCCAGATACGAAAGCCTGTGACTTGGGAAGCGGTTATAAGGGCTGCTCATATGGGGGCCAGTACAGCTCAAGCTCAGCCCCTCACCGTTGCTAGACTCCGCCAAAACCAGTGGCCGGTAGCCAAAAAAGCTCCCCCGTTGACCCTGGCAGCATTGAATAAATCTAGTCAAGAAGCACTGGACAAGGAGGTTAACCTGTTGACCCGATCCGGGCAAATCTTCCAAGGGAATCCCAAAACAGACAAAAAGGCCGCAGATCAAGCATCCGGGGAAAACCGTAATCCCGGTGTCAAGACAGCCGAAGCTCCTAACCTTGAGAAAGAGGACCCCGTGCTCACCCAGTTGAAGCAGACACAGGCCAACATCTCTCTATTGTCTCTACTCACCTCGTCTTATCCCCATAAGCTGAAGCTGGAAGAAAGCCTGGCCCGCACCTTGGTCCCTATTGATGCTACTCCCGATGACGTGGTGCAGTTGATTGGAAACATCCACTATGGGAACATTATCACTTTCACGGACCTTGATCTCCCTCAGTTCGGGGCTGATCACAATGAGCCTCTCTTCATCACAGTCCAGTTGGATGAACGGCGCCTCCCTTGGGTTTTGGTCGACAATGGGTCCGGAATGAATATTCTCCCGGCAAAGATCATGAGCCTGCTTGACATCAAGACTACAGATTTGAAGCCTTCTTCCCTCACAGTCAAGGCGTATGATTCGACGTCTCGTGCAGTACTGGGAGTTGCTACTTTGGACCTCTGGTTTGGCAAAAAATTGATACCCGTGGAATTCCAACTTATCGATATCCCGATCACCTTCAATGCCCTGTTGGGGAGGCCTTGGCTGCATCAGGTCAAGAGGGTCGCTTCGAGCCTCCATCAGTGTGTAAAGTTTCTCTCAGATGGGGATCTAACAACCATTTACGGGGACCTAGTCACCCTAGAGGGCACAGATACAGGTGGAATACCTATTCTGGAGATCAAACACGATGATGACGGCCTCATGCTGACAGGCTTCACAGTCGAACCTCCGAAAGTCCAAGTCTGCAATGTAGATCTGAGAATGACTCGGGACAAAATTCCTCCTGTCTTGAAAATGATGAGAAGGATGAACTATCTACCTGCCTTGGTCTGGGAAAGCATCAACAAGGAACTCACAAAGTTATTGAGGTGAAGGAACAGAAAGCCCGTCACGGCTTGGGATACGAACCAGCCGCAAGAGGAAAGGAAATTGCTCAGAAAAAAGGAGAAACTGCAACCAAAGGGGCCGCCACCAACGGTCCTAAATCCCTCCCTTTCAGTCCTAATTTGGCTGACTACTTTGTAAAGGGTCCCACACAGCAGGGTAATATTACAGTCGAAAAGCCCACTCCTACAGAAGGATGGCTGAAGCTACAAGATAGCCTCATCAAGTTCAGGGGAGCCAAGGCTAACCCGGTCCGCAGGATGTTTCTGGATCTACCCAAGATACCTGGGGCTACCACTACCATCCAAAGCGAGTATACTTTCAAAGGCGTACCAAGCCTGGTAGAGCAGTTCGAGAAGCTCACTACCACAATTCCGATCGTCCAGGAAGGTCCGAAGCCTGAGTTTGAATTGACAGTACCGAAAGCTAAGACCGCAGATTTCCCTTTCGATGATTGGGATGGTCCGGTTATGCAGCAGTTGTTCGAAGAAGAAGTTCAGGTACCAGACCTGATTGATTTCGGCTCGGTCAAAGAGATGATAGCAATGCTTGAGGAAGGAGCACAGACATAATGCCGTTCCCGAGTCATAAGGCCACTAACAGCAATGCCGTTAAAGAATTGGGAAACTCTCTCAGGCCCGTCCGCGACCAAAGAGGAAATGATCACTAAACTTGGATTGGTCCCCCGTCCCTTTGTGTCAACCTAGGAAAAGTCCTCCGAGTCTCTCATTGTTAGGATCGAGTCTCTAAGGTCATCCGACGGCCTTACGCCTGAAGACTACGAGTCTGTAGCGAACGCTGTATTCCCTTTCGTTCTCAATGAAATGATGAATCTTTTCCGAGTATTCCTTGATTGCCACTTTAACTAATGATAAATTAATAACTTAAAATAAAATAGTTAAAGAAACAGACACATTAAATGAAAACTATATCAAAAAAAAAAAAAAATTCTTTAAGCAGGTTGTTCGGAAAGAGGAAAATCGAGCCCAAGCTGTCGAAGAGATTTTGACAAGTGTGAATTTGGAATTGCGGAAGAGCCTAAAGAGACGCCGAATGATATCCCTCTTCATCAAAGAGAACATCACACGCAGATACGGGTTGCCGGCCAAAATCATCTCAGATAATGGATCCCACTTCGAAGGGGAATGCGAAAGGCTGCTAGCGGAGTTCAGAATAACCCGTCACAAGTCATCTCCTTATAGGCCCCAAACCAATGGAGCCGTCGAAGCAGCAAACAAGACTCTGGAAAACATCATCCGGAAAATGGCCGTCCGAGGCAGAGATTGGCCCGAGAAGCTACACCTGGCACTCTGGGGCTACAGGACATCAGTCAGAACTGCAACAGGGGAGACACCGTTTGCCCTCACCTACGGGATGGAAGCCGTGCTCCCAATCGAGCTAGAAATCCCCTCACTTCGTGTGCTGCTTGAAAGTCAAATCAATGAGGTCGAATGGCTCCAAAGTCGCCATGATGAATTGGCTCTACTAGATGAACGCCGATTGAAAGCCATGGAACATATCCGAGCCTACCAAGGGAGAATGGCCAGAGCCTTCGACAAGAAAGTAAAACATCGGGAAATCAGAGAAGGTGATCTCGTTCTGAAAGAGAAGCCCCCTGTCCGCATCAACCCGCTTGGCAAATGGGAGCCTGTCTGGGTCGGACCATATGTCGTTCAGAAAATCTTCTCCGGAGGAGCCATGCAACTTGCAGATCTCGACGGAAATCCTTTTGTACACCCAGTGAATGGTGACAAGCTGCGCAGATACTACGCGTAAAACGCTAAGTCAAAAAAATAACAAAAAAATATATCAAAAAAAAAAAGAGTGCCAAAAGAGTAATACCCAACTAGGTTGAAAACCTGAAAAGGGCGGCCTAGGTAAAAGACAGGGTTGCACAAAAAAAAAAAAAAAAAATTCGCCAGGTCGAACTACGAAGACCTGAGCCCTTTTGTCCGAAGGGAACGTAGGCAGCCGGAAACGGTTCGGTCTAAAACACAAAAAAAAAGAGTCATACTTTGTCAGACCATGAAAGCGTCTCGAAAAACTCTAAAGCAATTCACATATTCATTCAAGTTAAAAGCTTTTTGATGAGTCTAAGCCCGGTTCATTCCTACGACTTACAACCTGCTAAAAGAAACTAAGATTCATAATCAAACTAATGTGTCTGCTACAACAAGAAAGGGATACTCGGAAAACTCAGAGTCACTCCAAGCCACTCGTACTGGCATCCCCTCTCTTCTTCCCTCTTCGGGTCTTCTTCCTCTGAACAGGAAAAATATCAGTCGTCCTCCTACCAAGCTCTGGTGTAGGGACAGGATCTATCAAACCAGCATCTGTCAGGGCCTTAGTAGCCCTAGCGTCATCTCTCATCTCCTGTAGCCGAGCTGGTAGCATAGGAGTCCTCCTCTCCTGTCTCTTGACATAGGCCTCATAGTCGGTCACAACATCTCCGCTCCTGTCATAAGGGTTGGCCCTCGCCTCGGCCCTCCTCCTCTCCGAAACTGTCAGGTCCTCCGCACCAACAATGGCCTCACGCCGTCCCAAAATAGCCATCTGAGTCTCCCCCAAGTGCCTCTCGTACCAGTCCAAGTACCAAGTGGTCAGGAACACAGGTCTCGGACGCCTGAGGATAACCCGAGGAGGAAAGACGTCATACCTCCATGCTCGGGAAAGAAATGGGAATAATGAGGGATCATCCATAGAAGAAGAAGCCACCACCCTAGTGGCTATATCATCAAAGTCCTCCAAAGGAGCCTGCTCCAAGCCAAACTGTCTCAGAACCAGAGCCGGAATGTAAAAGCTGGACTGAGAAAATCCCGGAAGCATAACCACGTGAGATCCATCCTGAAGCACTCTCCGAGTCTCCACCCGCCAATGAGGCACCAACCACCAGATATCCGCAGTCTGGCGACAGGCCATCCAATGCTCCCATGAGCCCTGATCATCAAAATCCACAGTAACCCCTCTCCTGGCAAATGTCCAAGGCTTGATCATATCAGAAGTTTCCCGAAGAACCCCCAGGCGCTCCATCAGCCACAGGGTCAAAAGATACGGGCTGCCCCCGTGCATATACCGCCTCCCGGTAGCCAACCTGTCGAGAGCATGAAAAGTCTCCCCCAGGATCAAAGGTACAACATCTCGGCCCAAGCGACAGTGAACAACTACATCTAGCAGAGCCCGATGACAAAATCCAAAGGAATAAACCATGAACAAGGTACCAAACATGCAGAGTGCAAAAGCATCCCAATAGGCATCATCAATCAAGCCTAAGCCCCTAAATTTATCAGGAAGACCAGAAATGTCAAAATGATCAGGACCACGGATCATACCTTGTGCTTCCTCCGGGGAAAGATGAAGAAGGTTGCACAACCTATCTACAAAAGAAGCCCCTCCGGGCAAAGGAATCGCAATCTCCTCCACCTCGGGACCACCAAGCAAAGTCCGAAATTCTTCAACAGTCGGGACCATTTCATTGTAAGAGAAGCAAAAAACATGCCTTCTAGTGTCCCAAAATGAGGAAGAAGCTCTCAAAAGATCATAATTCGGAATCAATTCTTTGAGAGACCACAAGCATCGTATCTTGTACCTTTCTTCAAAGAATGACCTCCTCTCATGCATAATCTCCCGAGACCACTCTTTAAACTTGTTGAGGAATGACATTTGAGAATCTTGGGATAATTTGGATGGATTTTGCATGCTCACAACTCTCTCCATGGATTTTCTCTCATTCTCCCCGAAAATGGCTGTTTGAACTGGTGGTTGAAGAAGGTGTTTGAATTTGAAATGAGGAAAAACCAGATATGAAGCAAAATTAAAGGACAATGACAGATTCCTGTCCTATCCGCGCGGACGATAATGTCACAACCAGAAAAAATCTGCAGCAGTTCAAACTGCTGCACCACGGAGGAATATTTCATCCCGATTGCCCGAAACCTGTGCAAAGCCTGTCCAAACAGTTCACATACCATACATTCATACCCTTGCCAAAAAAAAAAGGGGGGGCTCATGCAACATTGCATTCATAATAAATAAAAAAAAAATAAAAATCCTAGATTATTACATTCCCAAAAAAAAAAAAAAGCAAAAAAAAAAAAATGTGCATGAAAATAAATTGTATCTGTCTAAATAGGTACAATCCCAGTCCCAGAAATAAATCAAAGATCGTCAATCAGAATCCTCAGTGGCCGGCGCTTTCCCCCGATCCCTCTTGCGGCTCGGGCCCGCCTCCTCAGTAGCCATGAATATCTCGGGCTCAGAATCATCGTCCTCGTCTCCGGAGGAAGGCTCGTCAGGACCAACCGGCACGCTCTGATACGGCAAACCAAGATCCGCAAAGAAGTCATATCCGAACGAGAACGCGTCGGACTCCTGGACATGCGAAGAAGACCCACCGTGGTGCCAAACATATCCCTGCCCATATGGACCCCCTAGGATGACGTGGTCCGAAGGCAGCACCATGCTGGGATCTATGAGAGGAGAAAGAGGAGTCTCGGAAGAACGCTCAGAAGGCTCAGGGGAAGTCTCCCGCTCTGCAGGCGCCGGCTGTGCTCGCCTCGCTCTGGCCTGAGGGGCCCCACAAGCAACCATCCTCCTAATGAACCTCTTAGCCCCGATCACCTGCTTCGTCAGCTTCTCCACGACCACCTCCGGAAACAGCACGGGAGCAAAAGTGTCAAAAAAAAAGTGATGCGAAAAATGATGAAGCAAAAGGAAAGAAAAAGACACAGAAGCAGTAAAAAGCCATACCTTCATACCCGGACGAGGCCGGAAAGCTCGTGGAAGCCACTCAGGCTGAGGAATCTGCACTCTCAGTCTGACCCCATCCTGGACATACGAAAAGTCCGTCCGAGGGTATCGCACGACCCCCAACCCCTCGCTCTCCAGAACCTGAGGCGTCCTCAGCCTCCTCAAGATGAACCGTGAGTATGACTCGATCGCCACGAACATCGAGAAGTGCTGGCCACCTCGATAGTTGCCCCAGGTCTCAAATCTCTCGCTCGGATGCTTCATGTCGGCAGGAGGCTCCACCGGTGTCATCAAAGGCGAATTCACGCCATGCTGGCGCGTCACTCTCTCCCCCAGATAATACACATCGCAGGTCAAGCCCCTCAAAATCCTCCGCTGCACGGTCCACCGCTCTGCACCCTTCAGCTGCTCCACGTCGAAGTGGCCCCAGGGGTAGAACACCATCCTCTCAACTGTCTCAGCCCTCGTCAAAGGCAGGCAATCCCTGTACTTAAGGGTCATGCGCCCCTTAGAACCTATCTTCTCCCGAGCATACTTGCTCCAGGAGAGCATGGCTGGATATGCCTCGATATACTCCGCCGGCTGCCGCCACATCGTGACGTGAAAAAACTCCAGAGCCCATACCTGCGAAAGGTAAAGATTACATCAATCAAGTGTAGAAAGAAACAATGCGTGCATAAGGAAAGGAAAAAGCAGAAGCTTATACCTCCAGAGGAAACTCGAAGCATGTCAAAGAGCTGACAGCCTTCCGGCTATAACGATCCATAGCAAAATATAGCTCGGCCAGCCCGGCCTCTCCCCAGGACACCTCCCCATCCATCTCCACATCCTCCAAAGTCCTCAGCAAAGTAAATACAGCCGTCCCCTCGGCGTGTCCAAATAGCGTGCTCGAAAAGGCGAACCACAAAAAAGCCCTGGCAATCTGCACCGCGGCCACTCTCTCATCACCAGCCTCGTAATTCTCTATGCTCTCCACGATCTTCCCGTGGACCACAGTATACTCCATACCCATCCCCTTTTTTGGGAATGGGGGTAAAGCCCAGAAGATCCTGCAGGTCCCGGTCGCTGTAGCCGTCCCTCCACTCAATGCTCCGTCCTTTAAAGGACAGGCTCGTGATCGCGGCATAATCGGAAGGAGTGACCGTGGCCTCGCCCAGAAGAAATGAAATGTATGGGTCGCGTCCCACCAATGCTGTGCCAAAGCAAAAATCAGACCCTTACTCTTGGGGAACTTAACCAACCCCCTCAGACACTTAATAAACTCGTATAGCCCAGTCCCAATGACAATCTGTCTCGGACTCATCAGAACTCCTCGGCCCAAGACTGGAAGCCGGTCCCACAGACTGATCACAGACTCCACTGATCCTCGAGTCTTCTGCTTATTCAGCTGCTCCGTCACAAAACGATTTCCTCCCTGCAATTAAAAAAAAAATTTCAAATTTTTTTTTTACATTTTTGCATTCAAAAAACAAAAGAGAGAGCATACATCATAAAGTTCTGTAGAAAATTTGGCAGCATAACGGCATATAATGGACTCAGCCCCATTTTTCTTGCACAAAAGAAAAGATTTTCAACAACCACCATTCATCATTTATTCAGGCATAAAGAAACATGTCAACAACATTGAGTCAACGGAAGTAAAAACTCCGTCCCATTTTTCATGAAATAGCACAAATAAACAGTTTTCCACAAGTCATTCATTCAACCAACGAAATCAAAAATCCGTCCCACTTTTCAAAATAAATCCTATTTTCACAAAAATAGCATGCATACATATCATTCATGGAGACATCATCTCATTGCAAAAAAAAAAACAAAAATCCTACATACAAAAAAAAAGGGGTCCGTCCCAAATTCGGGAAATTTTTCATCATCGTCTCATATTTCAAAAAAAAAATGGCAAAATGCCCATTCTTTTTTGCATATTTGGGTTACCCATAAACTCATTACAACATGCATATCATCAAAGTCAAGATTCAAAGTCCAAGAACACAATTTTCGAATTTTTCATTACAATTTTCGGATATATAAAAAAAATGGCAAAATGCCCACTCTTTTCAAACAAAATGCATTTTTGGGTTACCCATATACTCATTACAACATGCAAAGCATCAAAATCAAAATCCAAGGCCAAGAGCATCACAATTTTCGGATTCAAAAAAAAAAAAAAAAAATCACAAAAATCAATTTCAAGCAAAAATCAACAAAGAAAATTGAGAGATTCGAAGTATACCGTGCGGAGACTCGGATCAGTGGCCCAATGTTGCCACGCATCGGGGTATGGCTCCTCCACAATCGATTGCGAAAGTGTGTAATGTCTCCTCATTTGAACGAGCTCTAATCGCCTCTCCGCGACCGGGCCGCGTCCTTGGCCTTGAATGGCTACTCCCGCGTGTTCCATTGCTCGAAAAATCAAAGAAAACGGAAGATTTTCAAAGCTTTTCTTGGCTAACAATGGCTTCTCTTTTCTCTCTCTGCTCTCGAAAACTGAAAAGAAAATATGAGGAAGAAGAAGGAAGGGCGGTGACCCTCATTTAAACCTCGTCGTGGCTTCAACCGCTCCGCGGACCAACCGAGGTGGCAAAATGACAATTTTGCCCTTTAAAATTCCAGGACTCTGCAGTTTAGTCCTCAACTTAACAAGAGTTAACCAAAGTTAACCAAAGTTAACCCCCTTTCAAAGGAACCTTCCCGGCAGTAAAACGTAAGTCCGATTTCTCCGAGAAAGATAATGGAATCCCGTTTCTTTCATCAATTTCATCAACGGCAGTAAAACGTAAGTCCGATCTCTCCGAGAAAGATAACGGAATCCCGTTTCTTTCGTCAAAATCATCAATGGCAATAAAACGTAAGTCCGATTTCTCCGAGAAAGTTAACGAAAATCCCGATCATCAACTTAAGTAAACGAAGCAAGCAACGGGAATCCGATTTTCAAAATTAAATAATCTCGAGATTCGAGAAATTTAACTAATCCCGTTTCTTTCATCAAAATCATCAAACGACAAGAAAACGTAAGTCCGATCTCTCCGAGAAAGATAACGGAATCCCGTTTCTTTCGTCAAAATCATCAATGGCAATAAAACGTAAGTCCGATTTCTCCGAGAAAGTTAACGAAATCCCGTTTCTTTCATCAAAATCATCAACGGCAGTAAAACGTAAGTCCGATTTCTCCGAGAAAGATAACGGAATCCCGTTTCTTTCATCAAAATCATCAAACGGCAGTAAAACGTAAGTCCGATCTCTCCGAGAAAGATAACGGAATCCCGTTTCTTTCATCAAAATCATCAAACGGCAGTAAAACGTAAGTCCGATCTCTCCGAGAAAGATAACGGAATCCCGTTTCTTTCATCAAAATCATCAAACGGCGATAAGAAACGTAAGTCCGATTTCTCCGAGAAAGATAACGGAATCCCGTTTCTTTCATCAAAATCATCAAACGGCGGTAAACGTAAGTCCGATCTCTCCGAGAAAGATAACGGAATCCCGTTTCTTTCATCAAAATCATCAAACGGCAGAAAACGTAAGTCCGATTCTCCAAGATAACGGAATCCCGTTTCTTTCATCAAAATCATCCAAACGTAAGTCCGATCTCTCCGAGAAAGATAACAATCGTTTCTTTCATCAAAATCATCAAACAGCGCGAAAACGTAAGTCCGATCTTCTCCGAGAAAGAAATCCCGTTTCTTTCATCAAAATCATCAAACGGCCATCTCCAAACCGATAAGGAAATCCTTTCATCAAAATCAGGCACCTAAACGCCATCTTCTTCGAGGCACCTAAACGCCATCTAAGGTTCGCCTCAAAGAACCTCGAACCCGAACTACGCTTGATTCCTCTTAAGGATACGTAGGTAGCCTATCATTAGGTCCAGCCACCCGACCAAAACGGTCATCCTTTCCTCGGCAGCAGACGTAAGACCGATCCCTCCAAATGAAGTCCACCAAAGGACCATCCATCCCAAACCGTCAAAGGGAAATCATTTCAAATCAAAATTCGAGGCACCTAAAACGCCATCATCAAGGTTCGAGGCACCTAAAACGCCATCTTCAAGGTTCGAGGCACCTAAAACGCCATCATTGCCAGGTTGACGCCTCAAAATAGTCACTCCAGGGTCAAAGACCCGAACTACGACTGGCTTGATTCCTCTTAAGGATACGTAGGTAGCCTATCATTAGGTTCGGCCGTGCGAAAATGGTCATTCCTATCCCCAGAGCGGATAGCCATCGAATAGAAAATGGTCATTCCTTGGGCGGATATCCATCAGACCAAAATGGTCATTCTTATCCCCAGCAGAGCGGATATACAATTTCAGCCATCGGACCAAAAGTGGTTATCTCTTATCCCCAGCAGAGTTTCTTTCAGCAATCGACTGCAAGAACTCGCTCGCCAGGTTGACATCCTAAACAGTCATTCCAGGGTCAAAGACCCGAACTACGGCTGGCTTGATTCCTCTTAAGGATACGTAGGTAGCCTATCGCTAGGTTCAGCCACTCGATCACTTGATCATCCTGTCAAATATGGAGCCTTACTCTTATCGACGACCCCGCTTCCTTCGAAAGCGCCGTCGCCGAGGGGCTACTGTAAGTGCTCCAATTTGAGTTGTTAGTATTTTCGTTAGAAAATTAACGAAAGTCCTAACATTTCTAACATTTCTAACAATTTCTAACTTTTCTAACCAAGCAAGGGTAGATTAGGGATTGCCATTTAAGGATAAACCAAGAAAAGAATCTCAAAAAGCAAAAGAAATTGAAAAAACCCGAATTGGCAAGCTGAAAAACAGTAACCAGTTTGAATTTTTTGAAAATATTCTTTGTGTCCAAAGCCTGCAGCTGCAATTAATGAACAGTGCACGCTTCTCTTCTGGTCCGCGCGGATGAAAATGGCACTTTCAGAGGGCTATAAATTGAGCCCTTCAGTCTCAATAAAAAAAAAACAACAACTCACAACTGCACCTTGGCGAAAAATAGGGAGAAAACAGTGGGAATTCCCTTGAATTGCCACCATTTTCTCTTGAATCTTTCCCAAATCCCACTCACTAAATCACTCTCAAATTCAAGCCTCAAACACAAACACAAAGAAGATTGGTAACCCTCCTTCTCCTTACCCTAAACTCCTTCATCCATGCATGCATTTTCAAACTCCAAAATGTAGTTTGTTCATCATCTTGCCCTAGATCCAAGAGGATCACCATGGAAGTTCATCACCATGGATGATCCTCTACAAGGATCAACATTCCCTTCAAAGTGCTTTTACTTACTTGCAAACACATTTTCAAAACCCTAAAAATCATTTTCACACTCAAAATCTCTCTTTCAAAGGATAAAATTCCCCTTCCCAAGCAAATGAAGTGCTTAGTCCTAATGTACCCTAAGGATGGCTTGATATAGTAGATCACCACTAAAATGTCTAGTGACTACTAATCAAAGCCTAAGGAAATGGGGACAAGCATGGATGCCAAACCCCTTTTAAAATCATGTTTTTCTTCAAGAGAAAGTTGCTGTCCAGTAGCCTTTCTCTAAGACCTCTGTCCATGGTCTAATTTTTTGGACATACAGAAACTTGAAATTTGGTGTTGACTACAAAATACTTTTTGTATCCAACATCCAGATCTTTCCAGACATATTTTTACTTTATTTTTTGCGTGAGTAAAACTCCCTTTTTCAAATTATCTTTTAAAGGTCAGTTCATCAGTCTCTGGAAATCCAGATTTCATATCTGAGATTTCCAGAAGGTTTTGGTCCCTCAAATCATCTCCAAAATGAAAATTTCTTTTACAGAAACCTTATTTAAGGTGTTATGAACAACTTTCATTCTCGGACTTTTTCCAGATTCTGATATTTTGAAGCCTTTAAATCCATTTTAAAATCAGGTGTCCACTGCCTTTTTCATTCTGGCAGAATTGGTTCTCAACTTCAAAAGGTCTTTTGTGTACCAAATCTCAACCCTAAAATCATCCAAAAAATCATGGGACTTGCTTAATTCCTTATAAAGAGTTCCCAATTTTTGGTTTTCTCAGTTTGAACTTATTTTGGCCAAAGGAACACACACACACACACACACACAAATGGTTTTTAAAGCTTGGAAGACTCGTTTTACGAGGCATTCCGGGTGAACACTAACGTTCTTCCCGGCGTGTAACGTGACCTCCGAACTCGAATCTCTTGATTCCGTGCATTTTCAAAGTTTTGGCCCTTAAAACAAAAATGGCGTGGCGACTCCGTTTGATTTCAAAAAAAAAAATCGGGTACATCACACTTAGGATTAGCAACTTTTGCCTTTCCTTTACCCTTGAAACCTTTCCCCTTATTAACCATCAACACTTGATGGGTTTTCTTCTCGACAATATTGGTTTCCGCAGTGTTCAACATTTGAACTAACTCGAAAAGGCTTTTATTCATTCCACCCATGTTATAGTGCATTATAAAATGACTAAAACTTTTGGGTAATGAATTCAATATTATGTCGGTAGCCAACTCTTGGCTAATTGGAAAACCAAGCCTATCAAGATGTTCAATGAGGCCCTTCAACTTAAGATCATGAGGACCAACAGCTTGTCCTTCACTCATCTTGCTTGAGGTCAAGACCTTAACTGTGTTGTACCTTTCTTGCCTAGCTTGTACTTGGAATATTTCCATCAGTCGATTGTTTAGATCAACTGTCCCCAAGTGCTCAAGATCCTTCTGAAGGTTCTTGCACATGGCGGAGAGCATGAGGCAACCAACATCTGTAGAGTCACGCTTGTGCTTCAGATATTGATCCCTCACTGCCCTAGTAGCATTGGCAGCAGGTTCAGGTGGAATAGGTTCCTCGAGAACGTACAGTTTTTCTTCTTGCTTGAGAACAATTCTCAAACTACGGATCCAATCCATATAGTTTGTACCATTCTCTTTCAACTTTTCCTTCTTAAGGACAGATCACAGTGAAAAGTGATTATTGTTTGATGCCATTTATTCTACAAAAAGATATACATAAAATATGAACACATATAAGTAAATATATCATATGAGAAGTATAATGCATTTACATAAAATGCTCCCACTAAATTATACACCTTCAAATGCAAATAAGCATAATATACATTTAATGGTCTAAGATCCAACTTTAATTCAATTTCAAGTTTGCTATGGCAAACCGCTCAAAATTAAATTAATTAGGTAGAAAACATCAATCATATCACATATATGACTCTTAGATCTTTTATGAGATTTATTCAAGACATCATATGTCTAGGTATATTTTAATCTCATCTTATGTCTTGGGTCCAAAACCCTTTTGATAACCCAATTAAGTTCATTCACTTTAAACGTATAGGAACCACCATTTCCTCATCTTGCTTGCATTCGAATAGAATCAAAGTACCTTGCTATGGCAAGCCCACCCAAAACTATCTGAATGGTCTCAAGTGTTTTAATCATGAATTGACATAGAGAAATTAAAAGTTAAATGAAGGTTCTTTAAGGTAGATTATAAGCATATCAGCAAAGATAGTCATAATCGTGCACCAGGTAAGTTCCCAGGAAAATAGGTGAGCCACAAGGACTACTTAAGTACCAACTCTTCCTTCGACAGAACTCTCCTAGACATGCACAATCAGAAATCAGCTCTGATTTGGCAACATAATCACTACCTTTTATAAACAATCAGTTTCCTTTTAAATTTGACGTAATTATGACTTGTTTCCATAAACAATCATAAAACCAAAATTTGAATGTCTAAATCTAAACATATTAGGAAACTACAATGCAATGTTTAAACTAAACATAAAATTTCTTAACACGTAAGAACAAATAAACCATGCATCGCAACAATTAATAAAATCATATTTAAATCAATTAAGCATGCATAAACAATGAATTAATCTAGCATAGCCCTATAAACTCAATTTTATAGCATCCAAATTAACACATAAACATATCAAATTGTAAAGTGACATGGACTCCCAGAGTCACGATATGTCGCACGACTGAGATAAGCCATAGGCCAAACTCTGTCGCGTGACACTGGCAAGCAGTGTCGCGTGACACCAAACTACTGTTTAGCAGATTTGCAGAATTCAATCAATTCTATTTTACAGAGCAATTAAGGGGGCGTTTGTTTTTTCATTTTAAGCCTTATTTGCCTCTTAACACTTATTCATTAAGAGGATTAGAGAAATAAGTGTGTTTGTTTTTTTTTTTGAAATAAGGCTTGTTAGCCTCTTAAAGTCCTCTTAATTTTAAGAGGTTAAAATGTTGCTGAATTGCCTCTGAAAGCCTCTGAAAGCCACTGTTTCATATTTGGTTTTGGGTATTTTTTTTTTAAACTGTTTACTGTTTCATAATGCATTTACGGTTTTTTTTTTTTTTTTAATTTTTTTTTTTTTTTAACTGTTTTATAATGAATTCGATATACAAAAATCAAACAACTTATCCAATTCAGAATTCAGTTTTCAGTTGCTGCCTCTTAATCATTCAGCCATTTTCAGAACTGAAATCAGATTTCAGCACTTATCACTTAAAAAAAACAAAAACCCCCTAAATCATGCAAACGACTTTTAACAGATTTAATTCAATATCAATAGAATACGATTTAAGCATGTTGTTTCAAAAACAATTAATCTATCACATATAGAACATGCAAAAGAACATATAAACAATTTATATTACTTTTCTAGCATGTTAAATCAAACTTAATGATACGAACGGGGCTCTGATACCACTGTTGGGTTTTACGGGTCCATGCGCAGCGGAATTAAGCATCAAATAACATAAAATCCAAGAAGCCCTAGGATCCGTTCTATATGATTAACTTGAAAACTATGAGATAGATATAACCAACCTTGAACGCTTTCCGTTCTTGAGCTATCGAACGACTTGATTATGTGATTTTGAATAACAAACTTCGTTCTTCAACTTGCTTGAACTCTAGGCCTTGATCGATGAACGAGCGAAGACCCTCTTTCGGTATCCACACCTTCGAATGGATCCAAGAACGATTTCTTGAAAATTGCTAGATCCTATAAACCTTGGAATAATATTGAGAATATGTTTGTGAATTTCTTTTCAAAATTTCGGCTAGCTTTTTAGGGCTGACGGACTGTTATATTTATACTAATTTAGCATCAATATGTGTTTCCTAATCGAATTAGGAAACCAGTCCAAAAATAAATCTGTGGAATTAGAGTGTCGCACGACCAGACGAGGCACATGGCCAAGATCTGTCGCGCGATGCAATGAGTCATCACAACTTTTTCTCAATCATTCTCCCCATGGTTTAATCAATCCATTCTAGTTGTGTGTGACCCAATAGGATTACATTATGTTGGCAATGAGTTCAATCATATCGACCCTCATAAGACATAAGCGGACTCTAGTAAGCCATTATGTATACCCAAATAATGTAACGTAAGAGTTCACGTTTCCAATGGTACACTTCCATTTCTCCCTTTGTCTCGCGATGATATTGAACACAAGTCATGGTCCTCGTCAACTTGTCTTTGTTCAATGCTTTCTCGATTCTTGAGTATAATGATAATTCCAATCATATTGGGGTACGGCCATACACTTTCATCATTATCGCTCATCGAGGGGCCCAAGCAAAACATCTCTCTATCGAGGGACAAATTCCATCTTGACTTATCATCCTTCCCATCATGAATCCGATCATGCCAAAATTAGCCTTTATAAATACCGTGTTAAGATATCGTTTGACTAAAATCAAACATGACTTTCATCATATGTAAGGTCATGATAATCTCAGGTCTAGGGACTAAATGAAGTAACCTTATGAGATTTAATTATGACATTTGACCATGACATAAATCTCATGCGGGTCAAGTCCAGTCACTTGTTCTCTAACTAGTACCCATAATTTCAATGTGCATCTCTATGCATATAATCATCGTATGATTATCCATTGACAATTATACTAGTTATTCTCTTAATAATTAGGGACGGAGATTATTATAAATAAATATACAAAGCATATATAATAATCAAATGATAAACATCTCATATAATAATAAATAATGTCAACACATAAGTCTATCAATCATAGGCCTAGGGCATAACACTAACATGACGACCACCTTGAAAAACCTTCTAAACACGTGCATACATGGCTCATACCATATGAACTTGCACACCATGATAAACGCCACTAATACCCTAACCGCATTAGCACCGAGCTACATGGGGATCGCGACCATACACTCCAAGAACTCACAGATGAAGGGGTCTAAAGGGAGTCTCAAAACCTACCTCGAATTGGCCATATTAGAAGGCCACCCTAGTGGAGCTAAGAGCCCAATGCGACCAAGATTGGGCTTTCATTTGCCTCTCAGTGTAATGGGTGAGTTGGAAGTCTGTCCGAGGCACCTCGAAGTGCTCATAAAGGATCCTAATGCGAGACTCAAGATTCTTTTTACCAATCAGGAGCTTGGAGGCCACATAACTCCTCTCATTGCGGCCATCAACTACGGTGGAGCAAAACTTGTCCACAATCCTGCTAGAGGAGGAGCTCGACGTCCTCTGCGAGCTCGATGCTTGTTGAGCGTTATCTGCCATTTCTAAAGAAGACAAAGAAATAGGGGGATCAGTCCTAAACGAAGAAGGGTTCAAACTATCTAAAGACGACCCAGATTACCCTAGGAAAGCTAACCTATGAAGAGGAAACGAAGGATTATTCGACTTTATGAATTACCCCTCATATTTTTAACGAAAAGGGCCGAGTTCACCTCGTTGGAAGACACCATATTTATGAAAAACGGAGTCGCCATGCCATTTTGATTTATCCTCAAAACTTTGAAAAAATGGAAAAGGGTTCGGAGGTTAAGTTACTCCTTGGGAAGAACGTTTGGCGTTCACCCAAGGAGCCTTGCAAAAGCAAGTCTTCCAAGATCCAAAATTTGTGCTTGTTTGTGTGCGTGTGTGACTTGAGAAAAGAGAAATGATATGCCAAGTCTTTATCCGAACATAAGAACCCTTTTAAGAAGGTTTTAGTTCGAGATAACTTGGGCTTTGATGTTATTAGGAATTTGATTCCCTACTCATTTTGAACTTATGGTCATCATTATAGGACCTATCTACCCTCCCGTTAGATTAATCAACCAATCTAGGCGTAAGAGCCTTGGTATATTTTAATCCAACTTTCCTTGGGGATTTTAGTCAAATGTGATCAAAGAAATCATTTTAAGTCCAAGAATGAGACATTAGAAAAGAATGAATCTTGGCCATCAATCCTACATCTTGAGATAATGGTGATTCATAGGGACATTTTGGTGTTTGTCTCAAGTGATCATCGGAGATTTTAGGACCAAGAATCATCGATTTCTAAAGGGAACAAAGATTATGACATTTTGTAATGAGATTGATGTAAAGATGGAGTCTTTACACCAATCTTCACTATGGAATGCTCAAGAACCATGGAACTAGGGAAATGGGATGTAAAGATTGGATCTTTTATGTTCATCATATGTCTTTGATGCCTTAGTAGGATTTTTAGACAATTCTCGGAGAAAGATTCCAACTTTAGGGACATGGGGAGAAACAATATTAATATAAAGACTTGATTTTTAATATGGAAATTCAAGGAGTATCATTAATCTAAGAACATAATGTAAAATGATGGATCTTCATGACTTCTCCTATGTCCTTAATACCTCAATAGGTGGATAATCCTTGGAAAAATTAGATCAAGGGGAGGGGAAAACATTTAATAAGTAAAGATTGCATTTTTATACATAAATGAAAAAGGGGATCACATCCTCATTTGGTAGATCATCCCTAGAACAAGCCACTTGTGGAATCTTGTTCATTCGAGGGAGAGAATCTCCATGAGTCATTTGTGTAGGGGAATGGGAAATATTGATCTACATTGCTAAAGATTTAAACTTTATGATGTAAATAAAGGTAAGCAATAAGTAACAATGGAATAAGAGAATATAAGAGTGTATTAGAGGTGAGGGAAGGAGAGATTGCCAATATTGGTGTTTCTCCATCTTCCAATGGAGGTTTTCCTAGGAAATATCTATTAGGAATAGATTAGGATATGATTAGTGTATGAGAGAGAGTGGTTTTGTGTGTTTTTTGGAGACTGTAATTCGAGTCTATATTTCTGCAGAGTAACTTTGCTGTGAAAAATCTCCTTTGAAATGAATAGAGGAGGCCTCTATTTATAGGCTTCTGATGTGCTTCTAATAAGGCCGCACGGCATGACCATGCGCCAAAAGAAGCCGCTCGGCCAAATCTCCTGTCGCGTCAGCTTGTTTCTGGAAACATGCAAGGTGGCAGGTTGGTAGCTTCTTTCCAGCGAGGTCCTATCCAGAATTCTTATTCCTGATAGGTCCTTCCTTGCTCGGAAAGTATTGAAAAGTTCCCGAATTTCCCCTAAACTTTATGAAAGTTTGAGGAACTGCTAGGAAACTTAGATTGGAAGGCATGAACCAGATTTGGGTACTTACAGACTTAATATAAAAATGAGTAAATGGTCAACAAGTTTGTTGAAGAGACGGAAGTGGATGACCCGTAGGTCGTCCATAGCCAGATCCCCCATGCTCTCACCCGCAGTGAACCCAATCTCACCAAAGAATAAACTCCACCTTTAAGTATGTTGACACACTCCTTTAAAGTTAACTCTCTCCATGGCCACTCCAACATCTTATAAATTCTAAGGTTTATGCAATTGTACCCATACCTAGTCCCCAACTCGAAGCCCAATGCTCTAGCCATGGCGAAAAAGACAGAAAACTTCAAAATGAAACCAAGAAAATTGAAATAGATGAATACCCTGGTGTTTTCGAAGGGGGGAAAGATAAATGTAGCGCCAGAAAAGAGTTTGCTAATCACCGGAGATGATTACCTTGCCTTTGTTTTTGCTGATTTCTTAAGGAATTTGAAAATGATAAAGTTTGGAAAGGAGTAAACTTCTCCTTTTATTTCTCCCTTTTCCTTACCTGAATTGGAAATGTTGGATAACAGTTGGATTATTGTCAAAACATGGGCCGAATTAAAAGCCTACGGCAGTTCCCAAGGCGAATGTACAATCGACATTAAATGCGGAAATTACGGCGTATTGAATACAGCTCACCCAACCGCTAAAAGTCAACATCGAGGAACGACATATGGCCTATAAGTGGGGCTGTAAACCTCACGACCCATTAACATAAAATGTTTTTCATAACTTCCTAATCGACAAGTCGAGCTAGAAAGTTGGGAGCAATTGAACGGAATAAAAGTAGCGGACCATGCCCCATATCCAACAGACTCAAAAGCCTATTAAACGTGAAAGGGCCATTAAAGCATAAGTCACGTGCTCTCCAACAATTAGATCAGTCGACCAAGCTTATTGTCCGATCTTCTTTGTTTTCGATCTAACTTCGTCCGACATACGATTCACTCTGCCTAACTAAGGCACAAATTCAGGTCGATACAACACGTGAATAAGCCCACGTCGTTATTTGTAACCGCATGCTACATTATCGTAGACAGTTATGACAACGTTATCTTCATGAGTTACGAGATTCGTAAACATTCCATAATAACAATATAAATACCAAGGTTCTAAAAAGCGCTAGGCGGATGCCAGGCGGCGGAGCCGGGCCTAGCGCCTAGGCGGGGACTAGTCGGGATTAGTTGGGATTAGTCGGAACCTAGGCGGGACTCGGCCCAGGCGTTGGAGAGGCTGCACAGCGCTGGCGGGGCCTGGCGCGCCCGCGGGGTCTTTTAGAACACTGATAAATACTACTTCATAAACAACGGAAAAATATAATTTTATGTTGACTATTTTGAGATTACGTTATTTACATACAGTTTTATATAGATTTATAATACCACATCTGATTCGTCGAAAAGTATTAGTCAGACACCATTACAGCAAGTTGTTTATTCGTGATTTCAGATTCTATTACATGAATTACAACCTATTACTTATTACTGTACCAACGCCGATCCCGGACAATTCTACATCATCAATAACCATTCTCCGAGAGAAATGTAAGTTTTAAGTCCAATTCTCAAATCTTAATTCCAAAGTAAAATAATTCTCATGTCGTTAGAACTTCTGCAGGACACCACCCCGACATAGTTGATGGTTTATTTATGATTTCGGTCAGACGAATTGATGACTCGCATCTAAACACTCTATATGTATGGACAGACAATAAGTTGACATATGCTAAGCAGCATCAACTTTTGACAAAGATGTGTCATAGCTTTTGTCAAAATGCTATTTTTTGCATTTTGAAAGCTTAAATATAAAATTACTATTGACATTTAAATACTCTCTCCTCCGTTTCAAAATGTTTATCCCATTTGATTTTTTTTATTAAATTTTGATCACAAATTTATGAGAGATTAATCATGTTCATGAAATTCTAAAAGTTGTTGTTGATAATATTATTAATGGTGAATCAATAGAAATTTTTAGAATTTCATGAACATAATTAAATTGTCATATATTTGTGGTCAAAGTTCAACAAAAAAATTAAATGGAACAAACATTTTGGGATGAGGGAGTACATAAAAAGAATTTGATTATGCATAGTGATTCAACTCCAAAATGTAATGCCAAACCCACTCGGAACTGTTTTGAGAGGATAGTTATGCCAAACTCTCTATATAAATGTTTATTTAAAAATATATTATTAAAAAAATGTTATTTTGTAAAAAACTTTTGTCTTAAATTTTTTTAATTATTCATTGTATACTTATAAAATCAAATATTTAGATAGTGGAGAGTAGGTCTCCGGAGAAACGTGCTTCTCCATAAGTTATGGAAAAACGTGTTTTTCCATAAATTACAAAATGATATCCAGAAACATGGTTTTTCATAAATTACAAAATGATATCCAGAAACTTACAAAATGATATCCAGAAATTACAAAATGATATCCAGAAATTACAAAATGATATCCAGAAACTTACAAAATGATATCCAGAAACTTACAAAATGATATCCAGAAACTTACAAAATGATATCCAGAAATTACAAAATGATATCCGAAATTACAAAATGATATCCAGAAACTTACAAAATGATATCCAGAAACTTACAAAATGATATCCAGAAATTATAAAATGATATCCGAAATTACAAAATGATATCCAGAACCTTACCAAATGATATCCAGAACCTTACCAAATGATATCCAGAAGCCTGTTTGCCCTACCTCCAATTACAATCCACCATTGACGCTTCCTCCAATCCTCTTCCTCCGTTCTCTCCCTCTCCATCCAAGCAACGACCAAGCTCCCTCAACGTCCCCCTCACCAAAACCAGTCACCGGTGACCTCAATCTCCCTTCATCATCGTTTCCCGTCAAGGCCAATTGAGCTCCCGTCAAGGCCAATTGACCTCCAGATCGTCTTCCTCGGTTTCCCCTACCTCCAATTACAATCCACCAATGACGCTCCCTCACCTGGACGAAAACGCCAAAGAGGTTGACAGTTCAGTTGATTTGGAGGATTTTGTAGCCATGGATTCTATCTCGCCTCCCCATTTCTCTTAGAGTTGCTCAAACCCTAGTTTTTGCAAGGGGTTTTCGGGAGAGGCAATTTGGGCTAGGTCGCCATTGGCGATTTAGGGAGAGCTGGGTTGTGAGGACCGGTGATGGAGGTTGAGGAAGACGATCTAGGGAGTCAATTGGCCTTCTGCGTATAGAGAGAGAAAGGAGAGAGAGTGGGGCGTTTTCCGTTTCTGTGTGTGTTGTGATAAAAAAAACCCGTTTCTCCGTAAACGATGGAGAAACACGTTTCTCCCTAGATTTTGGCGATAGTGGATTACAAGAAAATTTATACATTTTTGTCATTACATTGTATAAAAAATGTATATTTTTCAAATATCCCTAAACAAAAGAGTTGGTCTGGTGAAAAACGCGTTTCTCCATCTCTGTATGGAGAAACGGGTTTTTTAATATATTCAAAAATCGGCAACCGTTTGAATTAAACCGGTTCTATTGTCCAAAAACCTACACACACAGACACACTACAACGAAAAATGCGTTTCTCAATCTCTGTTTCTGGACAGTTCAATCAAATTGAACATCAAGAAACAATACATAAATCGATATTGATTAAATCAGGTAATATGAACCAAATCAACAACTACCGTTTTTAATTTTAATCAACGTTTATTTTACTAAGGTCGATTGTTATTGTACATTTCCAGAGATTGATCTACGAAATTTTGGGATCTATCCATCAATAGCATAAATGGAAGCTCAATTACATGACAGATATTCAGAAATATCACAAATCGATATTCTCCAGGCTACACAAATCGATATTCTACAGGCTACAGGTTTGATCTCAATATAACTTACTTGTTAATTTTTTATATATCATGACCATCTCTATATCCATACCCAGATATTTATATAAATTATATTCAGATATTTATATAAATGATATCCAGAAGTACTAAAAATGTATATCCAGAAATGTGTTAAGTACATATCCAGAAATTTATATAAATGATATCCAGATTACCAAAAACGTATATCCAGAAATGTGTTAGGTACATATCCATAAACACACAATTGATCATGTCCAGAACTCCCAAATTGAATATCCATAAACACACAATTGACCATGTCCAGAAACAATAAAATGTATATCCAGAATGTACCTAATTCAATATCCAGAAACTTTAAATTGACAATGTACTAGGCAAAGGCATATGGCCATGTCCTTGGCCAAGGCAAATCAATGCTATATCAAACTACAAAAATGAATATCCAGAAACATTCAAAATGAGTATCCAAAACTACAAAAATGAATATCCAGAAACATTCAAAATGAGTATCCAGAACTACCAAATTGAATATCCAGAAACAATAAAATGTATATCCAGAATGTACCTAATTCAATATCCAGAAACTTTAAATTGACAATGTACTAGGCAAAGGGATATGGCCATGTCTTTGGCCAAGGCCAATGCTATATCCAGAAACATTCAAAATGAGTATCCAGAACTACCAAATTGAATATCCAGAACTCCCAAATTGAATATCCATAAACACACAATTGACCATGTCCAGAAACAATAAATTGTATATCCAGAATGTACCTAATTCAATATCCAGAAACTTTAAATTGACAATGTACTAGGCAAAGGCATATGGCCATGTCCTTGGCCAAGGCCAATCAATGCTATATCCAGAAACTACAAAAATGAGTATTCAGAACTACCAAATTGAATATCCAGAACTCCCAAATTGAATATCCATAAACACACAATTGACCATGTCCAGAAACAATAAAATGTATATCCAGAATGTACCTAATTCAATATCCAGAAACTTTAAATTGACAATGTACTAGGCAAAGGGATATGGCCATGTCTTTGGCCAAGGCCAATGCTATATCCAGAAACATTCAAAATGAGTATCCAGAAATCTTCAAATTGAATATCCAGAACTACCACATTGAATATCCAGAAACACACAATTGACCATGTCCAAAAACAATAAAATGTATATCCAGAAAGTACCAAGTTGAATATCCAGAAACTTTAAACTGGCAATGTACTAGGCCAAGGGATATGGCCATGTCCTTGGCCAAGGCCAATGCTATATCCAGAAACTACAAAAATGAATATCCAGAAACCTTCAAAATGAATATTCAGAAACTAACTAACTACTGCCTTTTCTTGCAGAATCATATTCTCCTATTGATTTAGAATCTCAAATTCAACAACCTACAGATCCTGAAACTGGGCTACAAATAGGTTTTCTCTCTTAACTTTATTGACATATTGATTTAGTATTACTGATTTCATATAACATTATTCTTTTTAATATATTTTGTGTGTGCAAGAATCAGAATCGAGGACCCTAATATTGATATAAGCAAAAATTTGCTTGGAACAAAAGCAAAGACATGGGAGGAATTGTACAAACTGTATAAACTTCATGCAAATGCACTAGGATTTAGTATTAAGTTGTCAACAAATCATGTTTCAAAAAAGACTTCAAGGATATTAGACAAGCTATTACGTTGCTCATGTGAAGGAGTTACCAGATCAACCCAAGAGGATAATATCAGTGTTACATCACCAGCTGATGTTAATGAAGTTCAAATTCCTTCACCAATGAACAACTCGATGTTACCAAAAAACAACAAAAGAGAAGGAGAAATTACATAAAGAGGACTCAATGTAAGGCTCTTTTGAGGGCGAAATTGATAAAAGAGGAAGATATGTATATTGTTGACCGCCATGTTACAGAGCACAATCATCCAATGACAAGGACAGATTGGAACCATTTGAAGCGTAGTGAAAGGTGTATCTCGTAAGATCGTGGTGAAATAATTGGAAATAATGGAAGAAGCCGGTATAAGACCAACCGATGGATATAGTCTTTTGGTAAAAGCAAACTGGTGGAGAGGAACATGTTGGTCACACAAAGAAAGATCATGTCAATTTTGTTCGTAAACTTAGAATGGAAAAAATTGAAAATGGTGATGCTCGTAATGTTGTTGATAGGCTTTTTGAAATTTCACCGGAAGATCGAGGGTTCTATTTTAAAATCAAATTTGATGATGAAGGAAGACTTGGGGCTATATTTTGGAGAGATAGCATGATTGAAGGAAGATTACAAGCTCTATGGAGATCTGGTTATATTTGACACAACTTATACTACAAATAGGTACAATCTTATTTGTGCCCCAATAGTTGGCATTAATAATCATTGGAACACCGTCATGTTTGGTTGTGCTTTCATAGCAAATGAAAAAAAGAAACATTTGTCTGGTTGCTTAAGCGCTTAGAAAATCAATGGGAGGCAAAGAACCAAAAACAATATTTACGTACCAAGACCAAGCAATGTCAAATGCAATTGAAGAGGTATGATTATAAAATTCCATAACCAGCTTCTTTTATAATATTTCTTATCTAGTATTTTATTTGTGCTATATAGTTCTAACAATAATTCGATGTGCCTTAACTTTACACGTATGTCATTGGTGTTTATATCCAGAAACTACCAGCATTGAATATCCAAGAGCTAGTCATTGTAAAGTATCTCGGTTATTCAATATAAAGTTTCTTGGATATTAAATTTGGTAGTTTCTGGATATTCTTTTGGTAGTTTCGGATATTCAATTGTTAGTTTCTCGGACATGGCCAAGGCCTAAGCCATGACAAAAAATTGGTCAATGAAAATTTATTGTATGTTAATATCCGTAAGCATATAATGTTAATATCCGTAAAACTTTATTATATTACGGTGTATTTGAAGGGCGGACGAGGCATAGGCTATGTTTATGGCACATCCAACAAAATGCCGTATCCCACTTTGGACAATTGAAGACAAATGAAGATTTTAAAAAAGAATTTGATCATTGTTTAATGGGATGTACCAAAGGAGGATGAATTTGAAAGATGTTGGGAGTCAATGCTAGTGAAATACAATCTCGTTGAAAATTCCCGGTTCAAGCGTCTATATGGACTACGGAGAAATGGTGCACGCCTTTAAGCACAAATTTCTTCTCACTGGAATATTGTCTTCCCAAAGAAGCGAGAGCACAAATCATGCCCTTTGTTTCAAAGCAAACGAAACACATCCCTCACTCAGCTTCTTTGACATATTCAATGAAACAGCTTAAACGTTGGAGGAATACCGAACAAGAGAAGGAATTTCAAGCATCAATCTCGGTCCCTCAACCGCAGACATGTATGGTGGTATCATAAAACAAGCAAACCGAGGTATACACACCACGTATATTCAAGTTCTTTGAGATTGAGGTAAAACGAGCTTTTCCTGCCGTATACAAATTTGGAGATGAAAGTGATGAAGATTGCGATTCATACATGTTGCTCATGAAAAGTACCCAAATAAATATGAGAGTGTACTCTTTGTTAGGAATGATGAAAGTGTAACGCTTGTATGCAAATGCAATCGCTTACTACGCCGGTTGGTTGTGCTTTCATTGCATAAAGGCGCTGAATTTGTCAAATGTCACAAGGATACCAGATATCTACATTGAAAAAAGGTGGACAAAGATGGCAAAAAAAGATGTATGGGACAAAGTCTATCAAGGAAAAGATAATACATCAACAGAGACAAATGAATTCATTCCTGAAACAAAAGATGGCAATGAAATACCACAATCTGATGATGGCTTGTCATGAAAACAGAGCTGCAAAAAAGATACTGGAAGATGGGTTCAATAGAGACTCACTTCTTATACAACAATTGTTGTCAGAAAATCAACAGGAATGTAGATCTACGACAAGTGTTAATGATAGCGTTGGTTCAGAAAGTATAACAAGTGCTCCAGCTGTGATGGATCCAATTCGTTCAAATACAAAGGGCAGAAAACGAAAACTAAAGACAAAGTTTGATAGAAGAAAGCCAATCACTGATGAGTTTGGTTCAAAAACACTAAATGAACATTTGATTTAATAGTTTTTAGATTTAAGTACAATTTATTAAGTTGACTAGTTAAATATTTTATATACAGATATTTGATGTTTTTATGTTCAGAAATGAAAGAAATTGATATCCAGAAATTGCTTATTGGCTTTGGCATTGACCTTGTCCTTGACCTTGATTTTGTAGTTAGCCTTGGCCTTGACCATGGCCAAGTCCAAGGCCAAGGCCAATTATATATCCAGAAGTATGTGAATGTATATCCAGAAATGTGGTAGGTGCATATCCAGAAATTTTGTCATTGGCCTTGGCCTTGGCCTTGGCCAAGCCTTGGACTTGGACTTGGCCTTGGCCTTGCCATGGACAAGTTGGCCTTGGCCTTGAACTTGTCATGGATTTGGCCTTGGCCTTGTCCTTGGCCAAGTCCAAGGCCAAGGCCAAGGCCAATTATATCCAGAAGTATGTGAATGTATATCCAGAAATGTGGTAGGTGCATATCCAGAAATTGATGATAGTTTCTGGATATACATTTGTAAGTTTCTGGATATAGAATTGATAATTTCTGGATATAGAAATGATAGTTTCTGGATATAGAATTAATAGTTTCTGGATATACTTTAATGGTCAAAAAAGCATTCAAAATTACTATTGAATTCAAAGAGTAATAAATGTGTCCAGTTGGTAAGTGCATTGATATCCAGAAGTCAAAGGCCAAAGCCATGGTCAAGGCCAAAGGCTAAGTTCAAGGCCAATTAAAGTTTCTGGGTATTCAATATGATTGTTTCTGGATATAAATTTTGATAGTTTCTGGATATTCAAATTAAGAGTTTCTGGATATAGAATTGATAGTTTCTGGTTATTCATATTGAAAGTTTCTGGTTATACATTTTGATAGTTTCTGGATATTCAAATTGATAGTTTCTGGATATAGAATTGATAGTTTCTGGATATACTTTTATGGTCAAAAAAGCATTCAAACTTACTATTGAATTCAAAGAGTAATAAATGTGTACAGTTGGTAAGTGCATTGAATTCATTGACCAACTTTTTTGACTGGTTTCAAGTACTCAGCCTATTGAATCCATGACTATTTTTAATATTGTTTAATGGTACTAAATTCTGTTTTTAATATTGTTGTGTTTGATGTATTTGTAATATAGTAGGTGATGTATTGTTATCCGTGACTGTTTTTGTTTGAAATTTGGCACTATTGAATCCATGACTATTTTTGTTTGAAATGTAGTTAACTATTGAATCCGTGACTGGATATTCATTTGTAAGTATCTGGATATTCATTGAGATAAGTTTCCTTGTTTTTAATGGTCAAAAAAGCATTCAAAATTACTATTGAATTCAATAGTAATTTTGATATGATTGTTTCTGGATATAAATTTTGATAGTTTCTGGATATTCAAATTAAGAGTTTCTGGGTATTCAATATGATAGTTTCTGGATATTCAAATTAAGAGTTTCTGGATATAGAATTGATAGTTTCTGGTTATTCATATTGAAAGTTTCTGGTTATACATTTTGATAGTTTCTGGATATTCAAATTGATAGTTTCTGGATATAGAATTGATAGTTTCTGGATATACTTTTATGGTCAAAAAAGCATTCAAACTTACTATTGAATTCAAAGAGTAATAAATGTGTACAGTTGGTAAGTGCATTGAATTCATTGACCAACTTTTTTGACTGGTTTCAAGTACTCAGCCTATATAAATCTGTCCAAAGGCAAGCATATACATCAAGTTCAAGAAAAATTCTACCTTTAATAATTTTTCTAGTGATGAACAAAGGCAAGGGAAATTCAGGGGAGCCAACTTTGGGTGATTCAAATGATGACAAAAGTTGAAAATATACATGGTGTGCTACCAAAAATTCATCTATGGTCATCTTGTTGTTTTGCAGCCTTCTTCTGCAAATGGAACTCCCTCATTTCGTTGTCCATTGGAGCCATGTAATGGACACAATTGTAGGGATAAGGATTATGTGGGGATAGTCAATCATGCTCATGAGTTTGGCAACGCTCACAACATTGATGAAGCTTCTAGGATTCACCACAAGGCTTTGGAAATGTATTTGGAATGTATTTTGAATGAATATGATTCAAAAAACAAATTGAATGACAACGTAGGCGATGATGGAGCAGGTGGTAGTGGTAGTGTTTAATGGTACTAAATTCTGTTTTTAATATTGTTGTGTTTGATGTATTTTGTAATATAGGTGATGTATTATTATCCGTGACTGTTTTTGTTTGAAATTTGGCACTATTGAATCCATGACTATTTTTGTTTGAAATGTAGTTAACTATTGAATCCGTGACTGGATATTCATTTGTAAGTATCTGGATATTCATTGAGATAAGTTTCCTTGTTTTTAATGGTCAAAAAAGCATTCAAAATTACTATTGAATTCAAAGAGTAATAAATGTGTACAGATGGTAAGTGCATTGAATTCATTGAATTCAAAGAGTAATAAATGTAAGTGCATTGAATTCATTGAGCAACTTTTTTGACTTATTTCAAGTACTCAGTCTATATAAATACCATACAACACCACTCCTACCATCACAACAAAAAAATCAAATTTCTGAAAATGAATAACAACAACAACAACCAAGCTCAGCAGGACGAAAGTTCTGATTCTGATGTAGGGTTTCAGCCTGAGGAGGTTGAATATGTAGATGAAAATGTTTATGTTCCGCGAAGGGTTAACAGAGAGTTTACCCTGGAGCAAAAAGTTGCAAGCCACAAGCGATCAATCCAAAATGGGCGTTTTCCCCTCTATAATGGGGAAAATAAATTGCAATGCCCATTCTGCCACCCTCTGAGACTTCCAACAAGAACCTTGACTTGGGACATACTCTTTGCGCATGCTATTCATTTTGGATCTATTTCTTCGTATGGAGAAATATCCATGGAACAGCACATCGCACTAGAGCGATATGACGAGTCAATGATGGGAATTAGGGGATGTTGATGTTTGTTCTTGTTGCTGTTGTTGTTCTTGCTCCTCCCCTTGTTGCAGTTGTTCTTGTTGTTATTGTTGGTTTTTTTTTTTTTTTTGTAATTATATTTAAAATAATTTACTTAGTTTGTTTTCTTTATACATTCTGATACTTCTATCAATTCTATAACCAGAAACTATCAATTCTATAACCAGAAACTATCAATAAGTATATCCAGAAACTATCAAAAAGTATATCCAGAAACTTACAAATGTATATCCAGAAACTACAATATGAATATCCAGAAACAATCAATTTTATATCCAGAAACTCTTAATTTGAATATCCAGAAACTAACAAAATGTATATCCAGAAACAACCATATTGAATACCCAGAAACTTTAATTGGCCTTGAACTTGATTTTGACCTTGGCCTTGGCCATGGCTTTGGCCTTGTCATTGTCATGGCCAGAAACTATCAAAATGTATATCCAGAAACTATAAAAATGTATATCCAGAAACTTACAAAAATGTATATCCAGAACTACCAAATTGAATATCCAGAAACTATCAATTCAATAACCAGAAACTCTTAAATTGAATATCCAGAAACAATCAATTTTATATCCAGAAACTCTTAATTTGAATATCCAGAAACTAACAAAATGTATATCCAGAAACAACCATATTGAATACCCAGAAACTTTACAATGTACATTAATTACATCACTAAAACATTCATCTATGAATCTTGTACATTACTTTGTTCTTCTGTTCTTTTTGTTTTCTTCTCTTTTTCAAAAGTGTTTGCCTGAGTCATTAACTTATGCTTATCTTTGTTCAATTCACTAAGCAAAAGTGTTGAAAGAATTTCAGCTCGTAGACGAATCCTTTGTTTATCCTACAAAGTAAAAAAAAAAACTTGTTAAAACATATATATACAAACTCATATAATATAAATATGAATAAAAAAAACTTTAATAGTACCTGACATAACTCAGGGCATGAGTACTTTGATCCTTGAAAATCATTCATCTCAGACATCACATAAACTCCACAATCATGATTAACATCATTTTCTTTAAGAACCCAATCACATTCCATGTATTCAAATTTATATGTTTTTTGCCTTCAAAATCATTATAACATCGATGATCAATCTTCTTCAAAAAAGCTTTCATAGGCACATACTGAAAAAAAATTAAGTATAAAATATTAGATAACCAATGAAAACAAAAAAGCTTCAAAACTGCTTTCGTAAGTTTCAAAACATATACCAATGCTTTCGTAAGTGACACAACTTCAGCTTCTTTTGCTTCATTCATTGCAAGGTTGTCAAAATATTGAATGAATTTTGAAGCCATGTTGTACACAAATAGTGTAAAGTGCCCACCTTTACTGCTTCCCTTAAAGTATGGGATAAAAAACTGCAAAAAATAAGTATATCCAGAAATATATTAGGTGACTATCCAGAAATTTCTTATTTGTCTTGGACATGGCTAAATCCATGGCATTGGCCATGGCATAGGCCTTGGCCTTGGCTTAGGCCTTGGTCATGGATATATCCAGAAATAACATAAAGTATATCCAGAAATACCATAAAGTATATCCAGAAATTACTTTGGCCATGGCATAGGCATAGGCCTTGGCCTTGGCCTTGGCCTTGGTCATGGATATATCCAGAAATACCATAAAGTATATCCAGAAATACCATAAAGTATATCCAGAAATACCATAAAGTATCCAGAAATTACTTTGGCCTTGGCCTATGCCTTGGTCATGGATATATCCAGAAATACCATAAAGTGTATCCAGAAATACCATTTAGTATATCCAGAAATTACTATGGCCATGGCATAGGCCTTGGCCTTGGCCTAGGCCTTGGTCATGGATATATCCAGAAATACCATAAAAGTATATCCAGAAATTTTCAATATGATATCCAGAAATGTATTGACAAATGAAAATACATACCAGATCTACTTCTTTCAGATTCATTAGATTTCCATCGACATTAATATCATTTTTCCAATACAAAAAAGCTTGAGCCATTTCTTTAGCACCATTACGAGCATTGAGAGAACGTTTCGCCCAAGTAGCCTGTTAATATAAATGATAACAATATCTTAAAGAAATTTCATGGATATATACCCTGCAATCAATATATACTTATAAGTTGTTGAAAAAAGTAAACTTACAGAATGGTCAACACCAAACATAAATCTCTTCATTACACCCTTTTTATTCTCCAACTTGTTCAACAACAATGCCCAAGCATTCACAATTATACCTGTGATATCTGTATTTTCTCTCATACTCAGAATATCGTCTGCTTCCAGTCCAAGGACATCATTAAACTGATAAAAAACACTGAAAAAAAATAATATTAGAATTTGAATACCATAATAAATTTCAACTGTAATAATATTGAAATAAAAACGGGATATTACTTTTTTGACGCTGGAAGAATCAATTTTGAGAAGCAATAATCAACCACTTCCATCTTTAGCTTTGGCATACCAATCATTACGTCCTTATTCTTCACCATAAATTCAGATGAAAGAATAATCTCACCATTAACAGGTTCCAAATGCACTTCATCTAACATCTTATCAAACTTCTCACCATTAACACCATGTTGAAAAATTTTATCAACCAAATTATCAATAGCACCCAAAATTTGTGAAGAATATTCTTCTTCCACCTCAGAAACTTCCTTGATAACAGACATAGGCTCAATAATTGGTTGTTTAAACAGATGGGAATCAGTAACTTGATCCTCTGTATTAAGCCTAGCTATTTGATGCTCTGCAGATTGATCTTCAGTTGGTTGAGCAACATTGGTAACATCTTGATCCTCATAATGCTCATGCAGATATCTGTCATCAAAATCCTGTAATTTGTCAACATTATCATCGGACGCTGTACGCTCAGATTCTTGACTTTGTGATAAAATCCTAAATGTTGGCAATGGTCCAACCTTCCCTTTCTCCTTCAGCTCAACTTTTGATGTTTTCAACTTATCAATAATATCATCAATATAATCAAAAACCTGACTTCCCCAAGGTTCACTATCACCAACCAAATCCTCCTTTTCAGCAGATCCTTTCTCAACATCATCATTATTAACTTTTTCTTTCCCCTTCTCAATTTTTGAAATCCTTGCAATGTGAGCATTGATAGCAACTTTAATATCATTCTGAAATATCTCCAATGACTCTTTCACAAAATCCAAAACTTCTGGAACATTTTCACTTGCAGGTATTTTTGTAGGATGACTTACATCCTCAACAAAAGGAGCAGCTTCAATCAGCAATCCAATTTGTCCTTCATCTAAATCATCCTCATAGCTCGTAATCGGATAAACATTATCCAAATAAAGAACTCCACCCCAACCAATCTTAGCTTCATTCCCAGCCCTGACAGAAATTTTCTCTTGAGTCCAATGTTGAATCAAAGGACGTGCAGTTGGTTCATGTTTACGCAAATATGGAAATCTATGAAAGTAAGCTATTAAAAGAATTGCCACACAACCACTGCAACACCTCACTTTACTGCCAGAAGAAGCCTTAAACTTCCTAACACCATCAGATAACTTATTCAATACAAACTGGCACCAATCAAACTTTTTGATTTGAGTCACATCTTCAACCAGTGCCAACAAAGAACAGTCAACAGCCTTTGTTACTACTGGTGCAAGAAAGAAACTGACAGCAAACAAGACATAGAGGCGTTTAAACTCATCACCTCCATCAGGTAGTTCTTTGATGCGTTCCCCAAGCAGACGGGCTGGAATACCATCTTTAACTTTCCCAAAAGTATTTTTGTATCGTGCGCTCAACTCTTTGTCAATCCCTATTGAACTATTTATCTTCTCTTTTTTTAAGTTCCTAAGAAGACAAAGAATATCAAAAACATCATTTGTTGTTATGTAATACTTGTTATTTTTGATTCTCTGAATAAAGCTTCCCGAATCAAATCTTTCCACGAGATATTCCACAATTCCCCCTGTTGGCAATCTATTCAACTTAAGTTCTAATAGTCCACCAAAACCTATAGATTTAACATCTTCTTTCTGAGCAGGGGTTAAACAAAGATCAATAAGCCTTTCTGGGACACAACAATGTTCAAATGCCCGTTTCTTCCCACTTTCAACCACATCCACTGTTGATTTCTTATTTGAGTTCTTAACTTGACCTTCAATTAATTGATTCTTCTTATGCTTCTTACTACCTTCACCTTTATTTAAATCTGCAGCTACAAATAATAAAAATAAAAAATAAAAAAATAAAAAATAAAAAAATCAAGAGGATATCCAGAAATAAATGAAATGAATATCCAGAATAATAAAGAAAGGATATCCATAAATAAATGAAATGAATATCCAGAAACTATCAAAATGCATATCCAGAAACTACATAAATGAATATCCAGAAACTACATAAATGATATCCAGAAACTTTCAAAATGATATCCAGAAAATATCCACAAATGAATATCAAGAAACATACAAATGAATATACAGAAACAAGCAAATGAATATCCAGAAACAAACAATTGAATATCCAGAAACAAGCAAATGAATATCCAGAAAATATCCACAAATGAATATCTAGAAACAATTGAATATCCAGAAACAAACAATTGAATATCCAAAAACTTTCAAAATGATATTTCAAAAGGTTCTGAATATCATTTCAAAAGGTTCTGGATAACATTTAAAAAGCTTCTGGATATCCTATCAATAGGTTCTGGATATCCTTTCAAAAGGTTCTGGATATCCTTTTGAAAGGATATCCAGAACCTTTTGAAAGGATATCCAGAAGCTTTTTAATTGATATCCAGAACCTCCCAATATACAGAAACAAGCAAATGAATATCCAGAAACAAACAATTGAATATCCAGAAACAAGCAAATGAATATCCAGAAAATATCCACAAATGAATATCTAGAAACAATTGAATATCCAGAAACAAACAATTGAATATCCAAAAACTTTCAAAATGATATCCTTTCCAAAGGTTCTGGATATCCTTTCAAAAGGTTCTGGATATCATTTCAAAAGGTTCTGGATAACATTTAAAAAGCTTCTGGATATCCTATCAATAGGTTCTGGATATCCTTTCAAAAGGTTCTGGATATCCTTTCAAAAGGTTCTGGATATCCAGAACATATCAAGAACCTTTTGAAAGGATATCCAGAACCTTTTGAAAGTATATCCAGAAGCTTTTTAATTGATATCCAGAACCTTTTTAATTGATATCCAGAAGCTTTTTAATTTATATCCAGAACCTTTTTAATTATGAATTAAAAGCCAAGAGACAATACTAAAACACATTGTTAAACATGACGAAAATTATGAATTAAAAGCCAAGAGACAATACTAAGTAGAATGGTAAATCGTTAAACATAAAACACAAAATCGATACACAGAAATTGAAAATTTCAAACTAAAACACATTGTTAAATTCATATACAGATGAGTATGCTTAATATATCCAGAAATTTATGAAAATGCGTGGAGTATGCTTAATATATCCAGAAATTTATGAAAATGCGAACCAAAACAATAATAACATGTGAACTCACAATCGCTTGCTCCTGATTTCATCAACTGGATTTCCCATAATTCCTTCGATTGCTACTGATTTCTGGATATAGTTTCTGGATATTCAACTGGGGTTCCCTTGCTATTGATTTCGTTTTGGTATTAAACTTAGGGCAAACATGTTTTAATTAAACCGGTTAAGAAACCGGTTCGTTAAACGTTCAATTAAACCCGTTAATAAACCGGTTAAGAAACACGTTTCTCCTTAGCGCTAGGAGAAACGCGTTTTGATGCGATATTATAAAATGTGATTGGGCCTAAGATCAATTGGGCCACAAGGCAGCATAATGGGCCTAACGGAGCAATGTAATAAAGGCCCCATTGATATAATATGACAATAAGTCTGGTCCAATGGCGGGAAGACCCTTGCGAGATGGGTCCATCCCGCCCAAGAGTATAGGAAAGTGGATAAGAGGAGGTTAACCCCTGGTAAGTGGCGTGAACAGTGGAGTTCCTATGGCGGGAATCATGGTGACTATGATAGTTGCACCATGGACATTGCCGCCTAAAAGCCTGTTGTCGCTTGCGGCTTAGTCTGGAGGATATCCCGCTTTAATGCTCTGCAGTCCACTGTAGCTTGATTTGACCAGGTGAACAGTGAAATCCCACTATAGAGAAAGTGGTTGGTGAACCCATGAGGATGACTGACACGTGTCCCCCATGTGCAAGGCACATGGGGGCTTGGGAGTATAAAAGTAGTGGTATGGCTCATTTGGAAGAAGGTCTGTCTCTCTCTATACTCTCTCTCTAACCTCCATTGATACACTTTCCCACCTTGAGCATCTAACCTCATTCTCACGCCGGAGGGGGTTCGCCGGAGTCACCCCCGGCCTAGTTAACGTGTTCTCTTGTGTGTAGGCCATTCATTTAGCAAGGAAGGAGCCGGAGTATCCTATAATATTCAGTCCCGGTGCACACAAATTTTCTCATGGCAGCATCAGTTGGTTCCGTTGCCGGGACCTGAATTTCTTTCCTTGCTTAAGTTTATGAGCGTTTGGTGGTGATTTCTGTGGTCCGTTTGAGGTGTTTGCAGGCGGTGGGGTGTTCATCAATAGGTTCACGGTACTGTTGTAGTTCCCCAGAAGTTGTGTTCAAGGCTGCCTGAGTGCTGGTTTTTGGCTTGTTTTGGTTTGAAACTCTTTGTAAGCCCAGAAAGTGGTCAGAATGGTACAAGAAAAGGGTACTCAGGTTAAAGGAGCCCAGATTCCGGTGACGGAAACTCCAAATGCGAAGGATGCCCGCAGGGCCAGATCGGGGACCGCGCGAGATGGAGATGTGCATACCTCTCAGACCGACTCGGCAATCAGAAGTAATAGAAGGCGGGAAGAGAGAGAGCGGCTTGAGAGAAATAAAGGGAAAGAAGGAGCGCAAGATCCAGTCCCTTCCAAGTCTGGTGACGCGAGAGCGCTGGCCGAGGAATTAAGGAAGGAAAACGATATGTTTATGAAAGTTTTAGCAAACAATGCGAGATTGAGAAGGATGGGCCAGCCGGTCACCGAGATTCCGCCAGAGGTGTCGGTTGAGGTAGATGGAAGAGAGAGGGGAGGGCGGACGGCTAGTCAGGGCGTGTCAAGAAGGGTAGATAGGCCTGCAAGGGAGATGCCGCCGCCTGAAGATGCGAGAAGAAAGCGTAATCGGCGAGAAGATAATAGAGAGAGATCTGAGGCCGCAGGGAGCAAGAGGAGGTCCTCGAATCATATGGAAAGGAGAATCTTTCACAAGTCAGGGGACTCGCGTGATGATTCTTACTACTACAGCTATGAAAGTGACGAGGGATCTACTGCTGACTGAGATTATGTGCCAAGTCGCTCAAGATATTCTGATGATGGGACTTATGTCTGGGAGAGGTCGCAGAGATCAAGGCATTCTGATAGAGCTCGCCGAGATGAATTGGCACGGCGAGAAAGAGATCACAGGCGTCGAGAAAGGAGAGACAGAGAAAAGGCCGCGGAAGCCGAGAAGGTTGCTGAGGCAATTAAAGTTGCAGAGGCTTTGAAAGCCGTCGAGTCGACCAAAGCCGCGGAGCTAGAGAAGGCCAAGAAAAATGAGGATGATAAATGGAAATCTGAGATGGCTGAAATGGCCAAGAAAATTAAAGAGTTAGAGGCGGGAACCAAATCCGTAGAGATAAAAGGTTCCTACTTGGCCCCATTTGCAAGGAATATTCAGATTGCAGCTCCCGATCCTTCTTTCCGCATGCCTAATTTGCCAAGTTATTCTGGGGTTTCTAGAGCTAGCACCCATATTGGAGGATTTGAAGTTACTTTGTCTTTATTGACCGACAATGAAGCAGTAATTTGCAAGGCATTTGCGAGTACCCTGGCCGATTATGCTTTGGAGTGGTTTCTGGCCCAGCCGGCGGAATCTGTGCTTGGATACCAGGATCTTAAAGGCAAGTTTTTAGCGAGATTTAGTGGGTCAGGAGCCCAGCCCGCGCAAAAAACCGAGTTGTGTAGTTTGAAACAGAGCGAGGGGGAGAGCATTTCGACTTTTACGAACAGGTTTATGGGAGTTGTGAATCGGATTGCCGATGTCAGTCAAAGCGAGATCATTATGTTGTTTAATTCGGGATTGTTACCTGGGCTTTTCAAGGCCGAATTTTGCGTGCGATTGCCTAAGACAACTGGTGAGTTGTATGAAAGGGTTAGAGCGTATTGTAGTGGTACAGAGAAGGAAGTAGTCAAGGCCGCCCCACCGGCAGCGGCTCCCAGTAGGAAAAGTGTTAAAGAAAGAATTGAGGTTGTTAAGGAAGAAACCAAAGGAGAAAGAGGAGGTCGAGGCGGGAATCGCTCTGGTGGAGGCAAGAGTGGCCGGGGACAGAACCAGAGGAAGGTGATCAAGTTCAGCAAGCTGAATACGACTATGAGCGAGATCTTGAGGAAGGAGAATTTCCCCGAGCCATACCCCATCAGGGAGGACACCTATGCGGCAAGGGATCAAAACAGTTACTGCGACTTCCACAAGGATAAGGGGCATACAATCGAGGATTGTTACAATCTGAGGAAGTTGATTCAGTCAAGGATAGACAAGGGCGATTTTAAACAGTATCTGGAGAGCGGCACAAGGCGAGAAGAGGGAACGCGGGGAGAAAGACCCCAAGATCGAAATGTTGTGGATGTAATTCAGCATTGCCTAGTGTCGCTCAATTGGACAACCAGATCATGATGCTGTGGCACAGTTTTGACATTCCCCCATTTGTTGCAAGTGAGGACAGGGTGATCAGTTTTTCAAGAACTGAGTTGGCGGCAACAAAGGCCCATGGGAGCCAGCCAATAATCATCACTATCTGTCCAGGAAACAATGTGGTACAGCGCGTGATGGTGGATTCAGGGGCAAGCCGGAATGTGCTGTATTATGAAGCTTTTAAGAGAATGAACTATACGGATGCAAATCTTGTACCCTATAAGGGATATCTCGAAGGATTTACAAACCATTCAGTTAAGATTAAAGGGACAATCATGTTGGAAGTAGAGATCGGTGAAGGCGATCTGGCGAGAAGCGAGCAAGTAGAGTTCATGGTTATTGACTTGGTTTCCGCATACAACGCTATTGTTGGAATCCCTTTCCTGTTGAGTTTCGAAATGGTACTCTCTATTCCGCATCAGAGAGTAAAGTATCCGACTCCCAAAGGTGTGGGATGTCTGAGAAGTGAGGCTATCGCGGTGGCGAGAAAGAAGAAAGAAATGATAAAAGCGAAGGGGGCTTCCACTATTTCAATGACGACAAAAGCTCAGTCTGGCCAATTGAGGATCAACATGATTGAGTCTGTTGAGACTGGTGATGATTGGGAATTAACTGAAAGTATGAAGGAGGGCACTGCAATTGTTGTCGCCATTGCGAATTTTGAGCTCGAGCGAGGAAAGGAGATGATAGTCGTGAAAAAGCCTGACTATGTGGGTCATGAGCAGGATGTCGCAGATAATGACGATGTAAGTATGGGAGAAAGGAATTTGGCGCCAAGCGCGAGCTGTGCTGGGATCTTTCGTTTTGTTCAAATAAAGGAACCAAGAATTGAAGAGATAGTAGCGGAAGAAGTGGAGGATGATTCCGACGAAGATTGTGAAATGATTGAGGTAGAGGATAAAGAAGGGCGATCTATGGGCAATACCTTTGGTGACCCGGGCAGGGTGACCCTGGTCAAGGGCACAGTTGGTAAAAAGCGAAAAAGGATAGAGGTGGAGACCTTGCAAACGCGAGATGAGCCCGATATCCAGGCCGGCGAAGAGCTTGAAGAAGTAGAGATTAATCGGTATTTCCCAGAGCAGCGGGTTAAGATCGGGAAGCAGCTATTCAGGGATGAGCGAGAAAGATTGGTGGAATTCCTTAAAGATAATTTGGATGTGTTCGCTTGGCGACCAGAGGATATGAGAGGGATTGACGAGAATATCGCTCTACACTGCTTGAATGCCGATCCCAATGTTGAGTCGTTTAAGCAACGAGTTCGGCATTTGTCGCCTGAAAAGGAGAATGCTGTCATGGAGGAAGTAGATAAGTTGTTGAAAGCGGGAATCATAGAGGAGATTCAGTATCCAGTCTGGTTGGCATGTCCCGTTATGGTGTTGAAGTCGAACAAAAAGTGGCGGATGTGCATTGATTTCACCGACTTAAATACTGCCTGCCCAAAGGATTGTTACCCGCTGCCTAAGATTGATAAGCTGGTTGATTCGATTGCAGGGCATAGAGTCTTCAGTTTTATAGATGCATACTCAGGATACCACCAGATCAAGATGTGCGAGAATGATAAGGCGAAGACGGCATTTCGAACTCCCAAAGGAAATTTTTGTTATAAGATGATGCCGTTTGGTTTGAAAAATGCCGGTGCGACATATCAGCGAATGGTGAATGAGGTATTCAAGTTGCAAATCGACCGAAACTTGGAAGCTTATATTGATGATATGGTGATAAAAACAAAGGAGTATGATCATGTGTTGGATCTCGCTGAAACATTTGAGAATTTAAGGAGGAATTCAATGAAGCTAAATCCTAGTAAGTGTACTTTTGGAGTTACGGCGGGAAAGTTCTTGGGGTTTTTGGTGAATAGACGCGGGATAGAGGCCAACCCCGAAAAGATTCAGGCTCTATTAGACATGTCGCCGCCCAAGTCGATCCGCGAGATACAAAGGTTAAATGGGAGGATTATCGCCCTGGGGAGGTTCATCTCCAAGCTGGCCGAGAAGTGTTTGCCGTTTTTCAAAGTATTGAAGGGGGTGAAGAGTTTCATATGGGATGAAGAGTGTGATGTCGCTTTTGAGCAAATCAAGGCTTATCTGGGCAAGCCGCCTATCTTGTGTAGCCCTGTGGATGGGGAGGAGTTGTTTCTATACTTGGCGGCTTCAGATTTGGCCGTGGCCGCCGTCTTAGTGCGAGAAGATAAGGGCTGTCAGAGGCCGATTTATTATGTTTCTAAGGCTTTGAGCGAAGTCGAGTCAAGATACTTCAATGCGGAGAAGCTGGCATACGCTTTGGTGGTGGCTGCGCGGAAGCTGAGAGCTTATTTTGTCGCACACACTATTGTGGTATTGAGTGATGCTTACTTGAGGAAGATTTTGCAACGACCTGATGCCGCTGGAATGTTGTTGAGATGGTCCATTGAGTTGACTGAATTTGATTTAAAGTATGAATCTCGCCGGGCGATTAAGGCGCAGGCTCTAGCCAACTTTATTGTGGAAACATCTTTCACGAGATCACAGGAGGAGTTGAGGGAGAGCGCGGCGAAGGAAAAAGTAAACTGGGAGTTCGGGTACAGCTTATTAAAAGAAAAGGAAAGGCCGCCTGATTGCTGGGTCTTATATGTCGATGGATCATCTTCGAAGGATAGGGGTGGCGCGGGAATCACACTAACCTCGCCAGATAAGGAAGTTGTGTATGAAAGGGCTTTAAGGTTTAAGTTCGATGTTTCGAATAACCAAGCGGAGTATGAGGCATTGATTGCCGGGATTGAATTAGCGCGAGATATTGGATTGACCAAGGTGGCGATTCACTCAGATTCCTAACTGATTGTCAATCAGGTGAAAGGAGATTATGGAGTCTTGAGTTCGGTGTTAATGAAGTATTGCAATTTGGCGAGGAGTATCCTGAAGGAATTTGAATTCTGGGAGTTGATTCAGATTAACAGGGCGGACAACTCGCGTGCTGATGAATTGAGCAGGACAGCGGGATCAGACGGGCAAGGTTCAGCTAGCGAGCCTCCATTGGAATATGCAGATATGCCGATAATCGACAGGCCGCTTGTCGCAGAGATTGTTGATGCCGAGAAGAATTGGGTTACGGAAATGAGGGATTTCTTGCTTACAGGAGAGCTGCCGCCTGAGGAAGATAAGGCAAAGTTGATTAAGGCGACATCTCCGAGGTTCACAGTGCAGGATGGGGTGGTATATAGGAGATCCTTCTCGAAGCCGCTGATGAGGTGTGTTGAGCCAAGTATAGTGCAAAGAGTATTATTTGAAATTCATGAGGGTGTTTGTGGTGGCCACCCCGGCGCGAGAACGCTTACTGATAAGGTATTATTTCATGGATACTATTGGCCCAGCTTGAGGAAAGATGCAGAGGTATATGTTAAGAAATGCGAGAAGTGCCAGCGATTTGGCAACATCCCGCGACAACCAGCCACTGAGCAAACGCCTATAGTGCTGACATGGCCGTTCGACATGTGGGGAATAGATTTGATAGGGCCTTTCCCGAAAGCCAAGGGTGGTTGTCAGCATGTGGTTGTCGCGGTAGATTACTTCACGAAGTGGACTGAGGCAAAAGTTTTAGCGACAATCAGTGAGGATCAGGTGATAAAGTTTGTACAAGAGAATATCTGGTGTAGATATGGGGTTCCAAGAGCTATTATTTCAGATCATGGCACTCAATTTGGGAAAAAGTTTTCGGCGGAATGTGAAAGAGTGAATGTTAAGCATTGGATGTCGGCAGTATACCGGCCGCAGTGTAATGGCCAGGCGGAGGCAGCCAACAAGCAGATCATTGTCGCTTTGCGGAAAAATTTGGAAGGAAGAGGAGGAGCTTGGTTAGAGGAGCTGCCTATAGCTCTGTGGTACGTGCGGACAACTGTGAAAGGTTCAACGGGGAAACGGCATTTGCCCTTACCTATGGATCGGAGGCCATGGCGCCTGCCGAGATGGCGTTGCCGACTTACCGGGTTACGTATTATGATGAGGCGAGAAACGGGCAAAGGCGATGCAACGATTTGGATTTGGTTGACGAAAAAAGGATGTATGCAAGAATGAAAATGATCAACTACAAGCAAAAAATGAAAGCCCAGCATGATAAGCGAGTTAGCAAAAGATCCTTCAGCGTAGGAGATTGGGTCCTGAGGAGTATGGAGGTAGCTGGAGTCAAGCCGGGATACACCAAACTGAACGAGAAGTGGGAAGGCCCATTCCAGATATCAGGAGTGGTGCGAGAAGGGACTTATAAACTGAGAAAGCAAGATGGAGAAGAGTTGAAGAACGCATGGAGCGTCGACCACCTCAAGCGATTCTACCAATGATGCCGCAGAAGCCTGGTTTTGCTTCCTTTTGATTATTTGCCATAGATCATAAAAGTTGTATAACTTTTTCTTAATGTCCTTTTGATTGTCGCTAGCGAGGGGAAGTTATGTAAAATTTGTCGATCTGATGGCATGTACATTTGTATATAAGTATGAAAGTAAGGGCAGGAAGTACTTTCATCACGATTGTCGCAGGATTAGCAATTTGTAAAAAACTTGTGATTCTCTTCTCTTTTAATGATTGCATAAGCCAGGTCAAGAGGGATGTCGCTAAAGCTGAAGATGGTGGCCAAGAGGGATGCCGCCAAAGATTAAAGCCAGTGGCCAAGAGGGATGCCGCTAAAGCTGAAGATGGTGGCCAAGAGGGATGCCGCCAAAGATTAAAGCCAGTGGCCAAGAGGGATGCCGCTAAAGCTGAAGATGGTGGCCAAGAGGGATGCCGCCAAAGATTAAAGCCAGTGGCCGAGATGGATGCCGCCAAAGCATGAAGATAGTGTCCAAGAGGGATGCTGATAAAGCTTGAAGATGGATTGCGGCTTGGAGATAATGGTTCCAAGTCGCGGTGCCTTGGAGATAGTGGTTCCTTGGCACCAAACCTTGCGGCTTGGAGATAATGGTTCCAAGTCGCGGTGCCTTGGAGATAGTGGTTCCTTTGCACCAAACCATGCGACCTGGGGACATTGTATGTTGAGGCCCAGGCGCGGCGTCTGGAGATAGTGGTTCCAGGCGTCTAGAAAAGCCCCGGTTTTTTAACGGCGAGAAAGGGGAGACCACCTGGGGATAACGAGGCTCAGGAGTCAAACCTTGCGGCTTGGAGATAATGGTTCCAAGTCGCGGTGCCTTGGAGATAGTGGTTCCTTGGCACCAAACCTTGCGGCTTGGAGATAATGGTTCCAAGTCGCGGTGCCTTGGAGATAGTGGTTCCTTGGCACCAAACCTTGCGGCTTGGAGATAATGGTTCCAAGTCGCGGTGCCTTGGAGATAGTGGTTCCTTGGCACCAAACCTTGCGGCTTGGAGCTAATGGTTCCAAGTCGCGGTGCCTTGGAGATAGTGGTTCCTTGGCACCAAACCTTGCGGCTTGGAGATAATGGTTCCAAGTCGCGGTGCCTTGGAGATAGTGGTTCCTTGGCACCAAACCTTGCGGCTTGGAGATAATGGTTCCAAATCGCGGTGCTTGGAGATGGTGGTTGCAAGCACCTAGAAAAGTCCCAAAGTTTTTATGGGCAAGAAGGGGCGGCGACTTACAGATAGTGGATTCAAGTCATCAAACCTAGCGGTTTGGGAAAAAGATGCAATGGTCGCCACAAAGAAAGTTATTCATAAGGTATGTCGCCTTGAACCCTGGCAATTGAGTAAGGCTGCCTAAAGATAAGCCTCACTCTTTTGAAGGGAGTAGTATGTATATAGGTAAGAGAAAGGAAAGAGTCTTCGATGAAATATCGAAGCAAAATGAGCGACATTCCAAAGATAAAGGTAGAAGCCGCTCGGCGACATTTAAGATTTAAAATGAGCATCAAAAAGCACTCATAACAGTCAGCACAAAGCGTAGATCGTCAACAGTGACATTTAAGTTATTATAAAGCGAAATGTCAAAAAAGCCATGTGTAAGGCCATTTAATATTGTCGCTCATTACCATAACAATTGAGTAAGGCTGCCTAAAGACAAGCCCCACTCTTTTGAAGGGAGTAGTATGCACGTGGGCGAGTATGGTAAAGGAATCTTTGATGAACTATCAAAGCAAAAACAGCAAAGAGGCGGAATAAAGTAGAGATATAAAGTCGCAAACCGCGACATCCAAAAAATTGTTAAAAAGTTTTCTAAGTCATAGAACCCGCATTCTCGCGGCTTCGCAAAAAGAGAGCAATCAATGTTAAATCGCCAACGCGACATCCAAGTTAAAAAGTAATAAAGACAGGAAGATAAATTGTTTAATACAGACCAAGTCGAACAAAAGATTGTTTCAAGAAAAGCAAATTGTCTATGAGGCAGGACCGTCTTGGTTGTCGTCTGAGGCAGATGGGGAATCTGGTGCGGCTTGAGCATCAAGTGCAGCTCGAGCGGCTTCCTTAGCTTCCCTATAAGCGTTGGCCTTCTCGCCAGACAGGTCGGTCCAAAGAGATAATACATCCGGGTTAGCTAAAGCGGGGATCTCCCATGCGGGCTTGCCCAAGAGTTGATCATCAGCGGCTAATTCAGCAAGTTCATCTTTATCATAGGGAACCAGGCTATGACCCAAGCGACTAAAATCGCTGTACATGGTTTCTGAGCCCCATTTAGCAATTAATTCGGGGGGTGATAGCCGGAATATCGCGGGAGCTTGCCGCCGCAGAGCGCATGCACTGAATTAAAGCCTTATCGTACAAATCCATAGCTTCGGCCTCAGCCTTAAGTTTGTTGTCGTCAATGGTAGCCTGAAGTCCCGCGATAACAGTTTTGTTATCGAGATTGCTCTTCACGGAGGCCGCCAGATCTGCCGCCAAGAGTTTTTGTTGCTCTTCAAACTTATTTTTCATTGATTCCATCTCGCGGCGGAGATCCTTCTCAGTTTGCTCGAGCTTGGCCTTATCTTCTTGCAGGGCAGCAATGTATTCTTCTCGCTCCTGGAATTTTGTCTTTATTTTCTCCCTTTCCGCACGAACTCGCTTCAGATCCTTCTCGCTTTTTTCCAAATCAAGGCAAGCCTTGCTACAACGGTTCCTTAACCCATATAGTATACTCGAAATCTGTGAGAGGAAAAGATAAGACAAAGGTAAAGTAAAATGGAAAGCAAGAAATAAAGTACCACGTACCCCTGCGAGATGAAAGCCCGCATCATTGACACCATAATCTTCATTGAGATTTTCATACTCTCTAACCCGCTGAGGAACGCATGAGCGTTGGATGATGCCGCCTCCGAGCATATTATAATCCTGGTCAGCGGACCGGACATCAAGGTTGGGGAGGTCAGGAACAGCGCCAATCTCGGTGCTCAAGGCTAGAAGACTGGCGTTATCAGTTGGCATTTTGAAGCCCGGCATTAACCAACTTGCGAGCTTGGTCTCAGAAGGGCCGGCATCAGCAGATAGGTGGCCGGTATGCTCAGAGGGCTCACCTTCAATTGTGCGAGATCTTTTGCTGGGGCGAGCAGAAGGACTTGGCAAATCTCCAGTAGATCCTGTTGTCGCAGCGACATTGGAAGCCAGAGGCTCATTACTTGAAACATTTTGAGTCTCGGGGTCAGCCTCATCCACCAAATGTAGCCCAGACCCGTGAGATGGAGTCCTGGGTTTGGGTGGTTTGCGGGATTTGGTGGCAGCGGTTTTCCCAGCGGCTCTCCCGGCAGCAGCGGCATCCCGCTCTTTGGCAATGGCATCAGAGTCATTCCCGTGAGCTGAAGTAGGAGCAACTTTTTCAGTGGCTTGGCTAAGGGAAGCTTGGCGGGTGTCGGCCAACCGTTTGCGGCGACCATCCATGTTGGAGAGAGCCTCCCTGCGCTGAGCTAGCGACATGTTCCTAAATTCTGCGAGAACAGAAAGGGAAAAGATCGTTATTACAAGGAAAGACATCATAAATAATAGGAATAAACAAGACAAAATTAGAGGCGAGAATACATACTGTATACGTCAAACATAGTAGTACAACAATAATCGTCTTTTTGGCAGGGTTCACACTCTGATTCAAAGCGACCTTTAGTATGAAGGTCCCAGTAGGGATAAGGAATATGTGTGATCGTCACGCGGGATACGTCAGGCGGGGAAGAGAAATCAGGAAAGCCGCATTCCCGCAGAAGAGCTGGGCTGGAGAGAATTTCTCGCCACGAAAATAGGGCTAACCCAGTATCTGATGCCTCGGCCAAGACCTGGAGGATCTTTTCTTTAAGGCGCGAATCCCCAGAAACTAAGGCTTGCTTGGTCAGGATTTTTGGGTTTATTTCACCCAAGTCGCCACCGTCGTGCGACCAGCCAACGCGAGAAGTGATCAATAGCGGCTTTGATTGCCAATTATGTACTTTGCTAAGAAGAGGGGTGAGAATTTTTTGTTGCTTATACTTGATAGATAAACGTTTCTCAACCACACCTTCTCGCTTGGAGACGAAGGTATAGCCGTCGAAAAAATGAACAAACAAGGGGAGAGAAGGCTCATGTTTCAGGAGGTGACATATGACAATGTAGCTTACTAAAACTCGGAAAGCATTGGGATGAAGATCCACAATGGCGGCTTGGGCTTGGTGCAGGAAGGCGCAAATAAAGGGGTCCAGGGGGAGTCTAAGCCCGGCCTCAAACTGCGAGACATACGCGATAACCCCATCAGTCCTTTGTCGCATCACGGCAAGACTTTCATCGTCGTTGTACGTCTCAATGCGATAAACGTTGTGGTTGATGCCATATTTTTGGTGAATGGGGGTTTGGATATTGGAAGATGAGGTACTGGTTGACGCGAGAGCGGTGACATTTGGTTGCTCAGAGGAAACCTGGGCTTCAGAGGAAACCTGGGCCTGAGAAGAAGTTCCCGCGACAAGGGTGTCAGAGACATCGTGGTCGGAGGAAGAGTGGGCAGAAGACATCTCTTTTTCCTCGCCTGAACTGGATTGAACCTGTTCAGAGAAGCGACTACGTAAATTGGGAGCTGCGGGATTGTGAGTATCAGAGAAATTAATTTCAAAGCGAGAATGGTAGAAGGAACAAATGTGCGAGCATAGTTCAAAGGTGTTGTGGAAGGTTTGCATGGGGGCTGACTTAGACAAAAAGGGGGGACCCCTAATTTCTAAAGTGCTCAGAACTGCGGCTTCAGCGTCATGTCGCATGAGCATAACATTCAGATCCTCGCGCGGGATCCTAACCCATGTCCCCACTTCAACCCTATAGTATCCCCCCGTGTGTAAACTCCGGCCAAACCGAATGGCTCGAGTACAACATTTGGTTCTCGCCATTTTTGCAAGGTAATAAAAGCGAAAATAAAGAGCGAAAATAATAGAGGATGCGGGAAATCAAGTTGAAGAATACCTGGAAAAGCTGAAGGGTGAACTGAAGTGACGGAGATGATGAACTTGGCCGGAGTTGGCCGGAATCTTCAAGGAAACGAAAAAATTGGTCAAAAAAGCACCCAGAAAGCTTAAAGTTTGAAGAATGGTGACCGCAAACGCACTAATCTCAAAGAAATATGGCAAATAAACGGTGAAATCGGTAGGAAATAGAGATTTTCTCAAAATCGTTCGCCGGAAAACTGAGAGAAAATGGTGGATAGAGTAACTGGAAAGTGAGAAACGGGTGACGGTGGACTAACCTTGGCACGATGAAGACGAAGGGGCGTCGTGAAGACGAAGAGACGTTCGAATTTCTTAAGGAGAAACGATGATTCGAATTTTTAAATTTCCCTCTCCTTTAATATTGGCATTTAAAGGGGAAGCCCAAGAATCGAGGCACTGTACGGACCTGGAGAACCGTCCTAGTCCGTCAACCCTGGCTTGACGCGTGGCAGCACACGTGTCACCTAACGTCCCAGTCTCGCTTCTGACGGAATGGCGAGATTATGAGCCCGCGCAGCTTGACGAATTTCTCGCCTGGATCATGAATAATCCAGGTCTCGAAATTGGGGGCTTCTGATGCGATATTATAAAATGTGATTGGGCCTAAGATCAATTGGGCCACAAGGCAGCATAATGGGCCTAACGGAGCAATGTAATAAAGGCCCCATTGATATAATATGACAATAAGTCTGGTCCAATGGCGGGAAGACCCTTGCGAGATGGGTCCATCCCGCCCAAGAGTATAGGAAAGTGGATAAGAGGAGGTTAACCCCTGGTAAGTGGCGTGAACAGTGGAGTTCCTATGGCGGGAATCATGGTGACTATGATAGTTGCACCATGGACATTGCCGCCTAAAAGCCTGTTGTCGCTTGCGGCTTAGTCTGGAGGATATCCCGCTTTAATGCTCTGCAGTCCACTGTAGCTTGATTTGACCAGGTGAACAGTGAAATCCCACTATAGAGAAAGTGGTTGGTGAACCCATGAGGATGACTGACACGTGTCCTCCATGTGCAAGGCACATGGGGGCTTGGGAGTATAAAAGTAGTGGTATGGCTCATTTGGAAGAAGGTCTGACTCTCTCTATACTCTCTCTCTAACCTCCATTGATACACTTTCCCACCTTGAGCATCTAACCTTATTCTCACGCCGGAGGGGGTTCACCGGAGTCACCCCCGGCCTAGTTAACGTGTTCTCTTGTGTGTAGGCCGTTCATTTAGCAAGGAAGGAGCCGGAGTATCCTATAATATTCAGTTCCGATGCACACAAATTTTCTCATGGCAGCATCACGTTTCTCTTTAGATTTGACGAAACAAAATCTGGACATTCATTAATTAACAAAATCTGGACATTCATTAATTATGGAGGAAGTGTTATACTCTCTTAATCCCGAAGCAACCTCCCTACTTATTTTATTGTCAATACAAAGATACCTGGAACAATATTTTTAGTTTAATTATTTATTCTAACGAAGCTCTAAACATTATTATTGATAAAATTTATAATAAGTTTTAACTTTCATTAGAATACTTAGGTTAATTTAAATTTTTTGCTCAAAATACTTTCATATTAACTAAGAAAAAGTAGAAAAATTATTTAACAAGAATATTTGGTTGGAAGCAATACAAGAGGAGCTAAAGATTGATTAATTAAAGCTGAAAGGGCTTAAAGAAAAATAAAAAAAGAAACAAACGGTAGGAACAGGAAGACAAGCATACATGATACAATTACAACGCCAAACGAGAGAAGCAAAACCCTGAAATTTGACAAAACTGTAGGGACTAGAGAAATAAATTATTACAAAGTCCAAGGTTCAATTTATTAATCTATCTCCCTCGAGGCTCAAACAATGTAATACGCCGTAGTATTCGCTGTCTCCATCAGTCCATCTTCCTACCCTCATTAATCCCCTGATCTTTCCTCTTCTGCCCCTGTCCTTCATCTATATATACATCCCCGCCACCACTGCTTTTCCGGTCAATATTCCGGCGAGAGAACTGCCTCATCTCTCTCTCTCTCTCTCTCTCTCAGACACACAGAGTTTCCATTTTCAACTTGAAGCCAGAAATGCTGAAGATTTGAGCTTGAAGCCGACCATGTACGTATCTCTGAATGTTCATCCGTGTGTGTATATAGATACTCCCTCCGTCCCACCTCACTTAGGAATTTTTGAAATGGCACGGGGATTAAGGAAAAGGTAAATGTTGTGTGTGTAATTTAAAAATAGGAGAGAGAATGAGTGGAGGGAATAGTAAATTATAATGGTGTTGTGAGTATTAAAATAATGTAGGAGAGAGAATGAGTGGAGAGAATAGTGATTTAAGGTTTTCATTTTGGGAATTCTTAAGATTAGTGGGACGCCCAAAATGGAAAGTTTTCTTAAGTGAGGTGGGACGGAGGGAGTATATTGTAGAAGCATTATTTTAACGGTGTTAAAGTAGACTGTGGATGATATTGTGAAATCTCAATTAGTTTAAGCATTCCGTACACCTTTTCCTATAAAACTCAGTTACTTTAATTATTTTCTCGGAAAGTAGCTGTTGGGTATGATGATTTAATCCTCATTGCTTTAGCTTTAATTTAATTATACCATAAGCTAATCAATATTTTCATCTGTAATTTCTGGACTTTAGGTCCACATGTAACGAATCTTATAATTCATTTTTTTGTACAATTGTAATTTATAGAATAAGATTATTTAGGCTTGAATACCGGCACAAATGCATTGGACATAAGGTTTCAAAGTCAAGAGGTTTTGAAGTCATGCAAAACCGCTTTGATAATGCAAACCTCGTAATGAAACCGCACTTAGCAAACCGCTAGTGCAAATCTAATCATGAAACCGTACTCAGCAAACCGAAAGGCAAACCTTATCTGTGAGACCTCAATTCATAAGACCGCATCTTACCAACCTCATCCAATAATTGAAGACTTGAAGAATTGGACCACATTTGATTGATTGATCCACATCAGCAAACGTTATAACTACGAGTTCAATCAACGTGACTAACGGTCACTCAGAGATTAAAAGAATTTAAAAAGGTGACAGGTGTCCTTCATTGCAGAATGTCGTGTAAGGGCCGTATAACCTTATCAACAACTTCTGAACAAACGGACAAAAGTGGACACGTGGTGCAATGAGACCACGCCAGCACTGTACTTGCTACAGCTGTTCCAAACGGCTACTTTTTGGTGAATGGGTATAGATATCCCCAATCTTTATCATTTGAAGATTGCTTGAAAATGTCCATTTGAGGGAGTTCTTTGAATATTTGAAGAAATTTCAGATTTTCAGAATCCTTTGAATCTTCATCTTCAACCTTCATAGCTTAAAGAAGAAATTTCCAAGCCCAGAAATTCAAGCCTTTGTAACACCAGATTTATTGAGCTCTAAATCATACGGATCTAAAGAGCCTTTAATCTTGAAATTCACACACACACACCTCACTTGATTAATCAATTAGATTAAATCATTTGATATATACCGGTTATAGTGTAGGATTAATTCATTGTTTAGATTTTAGATTTGAGTTTGATTCTTGTAACATTATAATATATCTCATCATCTAATACAAAATCTAATAGTTAGAAAATCCAAGACTAACTATCTTGATAGTGGACGTAGATCATTTACAATTGAACCACTCCAAATCTTGTGTTCGTTTAATTTCTGCTTTTCTTTATTGTTCATAGCTCAAACTAATTTGTCTTATCTGTTTGATCTTACTAGGTTTATCAGATTTGAGAATTGTGTTTAAAGTTAATCATTGTCAAACCTCATTTTAATGTTTTCTAAACCTCACTATCAAACCTGAGTCTATTATTTAGAAATTCCGCTGTACATTTTACAAACCTCATTTGCGGTTTTGATACATTACAAGGGTGGTTTTGATACATTACAAGGGTGGTTTTGTAAGAAATAGGTTTATTTTTAAAAAGGGTCGAAAAATTTATAACAGCTATTCACTCCCCTCTAGATGTTTTTCACCCTTGTTGCCTCCTTTGGGACCAGCAGTAGCTTTTCGGGAAAATTATTTACTTATGCCGTTGTATTTCTTCAATGTAGGCCGCATCCTTGTTAGTATTAAATCTAATTCTCATTTTTTGAAAAAAATATGAAACAATTTGGGAATTTTTTTAGCTGACAATGATGAATGTGTGTTGAAATTGTTTATTATGCATAAGAGATCTAGCTCTAGCGGCATCCGATATTTATTTTGATATGAAAGGTCCGGTGCGGTCCCATAAAATGCGCTTTCAGCACTTACAAGTGTCACTTTTGTAATAGATTAAGTCATTCATTAATAAAACCCCAATTTTTCTTTTTAAAGTGTTGAAATTGTTTATTTATCGCTGCTTTGCTGCTTTAGGCTTTTAAAATGGATGCTAACGGTAAAGCTTTGAAGAATGGTGATATGAGCATGAAACAGAACAAACACAGTGGGGAAGTAGTTGTAAACATCTCTGGTGGCGATGATAAAGATGTTCGGAGAGAAGTTAAATCTAAAGGCATTTCTGATTCGCCTCGTAGATCATCGGCTGATTCATATCAGGGTATTGCTCGGTTTAGTCCTAGCCCTAACAAGCCTCCCAGAAGCCCTAATCCTGAAACCCTAAGTCGAAGAAAGACACTTACTAGAGCACCTTCGGTGTACTCAAAGCCTAAGTCGAGATTTGGGGAACAATCTGTGGCTATTGACTCGAGCATGTTTGGAGAAACACTTGAAAAAGTTGAACAAAATCCAAATTCACCGCTTGGGGATATGTCCAATCGAGCTTTTCCTAATAACAAGGGTGACATGACTGCTGCTACTACTGTACCAATAACTCCTAAGACGGCATTGATGGCTTCCCCTGGACCTGCAGGAGGTGAGGAAGGAGTGGACGAGGAAGAAGAGATATATAAAAAGGTTAGTTTGCGGAACAAATTGAAGTCTAAGAGGTTCAAGATTAAGGTTTTTGCTGAGTGGGTGGCATTGCTTAGCATTTTGGGTTGTTTAGTTGCTAGCTTGACTATTGACCGTGTAAAGCATTTTAAGGTTTGGAGTTTGGAGGTATGGAAGTGGTGCGTGCTTGTGATGGTGGTAGTTTGTGGCATGTTATTTACTAATTGGCTTATGCATTTTGTTGTTTTGGTGATTGAATTGAACTACTTGTTGAAGAAGAAGGTGATGTATTTTGTTCATGGGTTGAAGAAGAGCGTTCAAGTATGCATTTGGTTGACTATCGTTCTTGTTACTTGGCTTTGCTTGTTCAACAACAATGGAGTCCACAGGTCACGGGATTTGTCCAAGATTTTGGATTTTATTACTTGGACTATTGTTTCTTTGCTCGTTGGTTCATTATTGTGGCTCTTAAAGACTTTTCTGCTAAAGATTTTGGCGAAGTCTTTCCATGTCAGCAATTTCTTTGATAGGATTCAGGAATCAATCTTCCATCAATATATTCTCCAAACTTTATCAGGGCTTCCAATTATGGAGAAAATGGGGATGATTGGAAGAACAACCAGTACAAGTCAAATGAGTTTCCGGACACGGAAGAAGAAAAATAAGGGTAAGAAAACGGAGGTGATTGATGTAAATAAGCTTCATCAGATGAAGCAAGGGAAAGTTTCTGCTTGGAGAATCAAGATGTTGGTTGACGTGATATCTAACTCAGGCTTGTCTACATTCTCTAATACATTTGACGAAAGTGCTTATGATGGAGGCGGTGAACCAGCTGATAAGGAAATTTCTAGCGAGATGGAAGCAATTGCTGCTGCCTATCACATTTTCAGAAATGTTGCTCAGCCTGGTTGCAAGTAAGTGACTCTTGCTCTAGAAGTAGAAGACAATTCTAAAATGTTGTCATCACCCCCTTCCCTTTGCACACTTGCACACAATAACAACCATCACACACAGACCCCTAGAAATGTCTTCAAAGTTGGCTGATATTTTCTTACCACAGCTATATTGATGAGTTGGACCTAAGGAGATTCATGATAAAGGAAGAGGTGGACATTGTGTTTCCATTGATCGACGTTGCTGAGACGGGGCCAATTAACAGGAAAGCATTAATGGAGTGGGTGGTAAGATCCTATTCTCTTCTTTTAGGATAATAAAGAGGGTTATATTCTATCACTTATTCTGCATGTATTTCTGTTTTAAGTAAGAACCAGTTGCTGTCTGATTTCTCTACGCACTTGGACTCTTGTTTAACAATCGCAAGTGAGAAAAAAACCTTAAAACTTGATCAGCAGACATAGTCACAATGCTCTGCAGCCAAATTAATTGCAGTCTCCTCTAATTAGCTACTATATGAATATTGTAGTAAGGTGTTACAATGCCATAATACAAGAATGTGATCAATAGTTATGCAGTTGATTGTTGAAAATTGCAGTCGGACGTGATCGATTGTTATGTTTGCTCGCTTGAATTATATTTGTTCATTATGTTTATGTAAGAATCATGTCAATCTTTACCGGTGCAGGTAAATGTTTACAATGGCCGCAAAGCTCTTGTACATGCCCTAAATGATACCAAGACGGCTGTAAAGCAGTTGAACAAACTTGTCATTGCAATCTTGATTATTGTAATGATAGTTGTATGGCTTCTTTTGACGGGAATTGCAAATACCAAAGTACTTCTCTTCCTTTCGTCACAGCTTGTCGTGGCAGCTTTTATCTTTGGAAATACATGCAAGACCATATTCGAAGCTATCATATTTGTATTTGTTATGCATCCATTTGATGTCGGGGATCGTTGTGTGATTGACGGTGTTCAGGTAACCTTTGCTGCAGATATATTTTATTTGGTTTACACCTCAGACTTTTTGTTAATTCCATGCTATTATAATTTGGCAGATGATAGTTGAAGAGATGAATATCTTAAACACGGTGTTCTTGAGATATGATAATGAGAAGATATACTATCCAAATTCAGTTTTGTCTACCAAGCCCATCAGCAATTTCTATAGAAGCCCGGACATGGGGGATTCTTTGGAGTTTTCCATTGATTTCATGACACCAGCTGAGAAAATAGGGCTTTTGAAGGAGAAAATAAAAAAGTAAGTTGAGTATTTCCTTGGTGGTAAACAAAAGCAGTAGAAGACATAGTTTGCATGCTTCCTTATTCTTTCTCTCTATCTTGCATAGTTATGAGAGAAAAAAAATCATCATGTAGTACAACAACAGCAACAACAACAACAACAACAACAAAGCCTTAGTCCCAAAATAATTTGGGGAAAAATCATCATGTAGTAAGCTTATAAAAATATCTGCTTACATTTTCGTGCGAAGTAACCAGAAAATGCAGCTTGTAATAGGACCAGTCAGCATATAATGCTTATACTTGATGGCACATTATAGGTTAATTTTTTTTTTTAAACTAGTAATCTTTCCGTCCCAAAATCATTTGGGCATACTTATTAAGGTGTTCTTTTTCTTCCAAAATTGCCCCTTAAGTTAATGATTAGGAGAAAGTGTGTACAAGAGAGAGTTTGTATCCAACTTTGAAATGAGAGAGGCTGATTTACAATAAATGACACCTAGTAATGGGCATGCACGGAAATTTGGTGAGTTCACTGAGTTGGTGTTTCCAAGATACTTTAATGAAAATGATGTGAGGGTATAATTGGAATAACAGGGTAATAATAAGGCTAAAATGGAATTAAAACACGTTCCAAACAGGAAATTAGGACGTTTATTATGAGATGGAGAGGTATTAAAATGATAAGCAAATGTAGCTATGAAAGTATAGAGAGCTCTCTTTGGAGGTGAAAATGTCTTCTCCAATATCACATTGATGCCCTTATAATTGCCACTCTAGTTCTTGAAATGGTGTATGATTGATTCTGCTTAGCTGGAAAATAATTTCTATCAAAGATCACATGACATTTATGAGTCCCTTTATTGGTATCAAAATGTAAGTTGGACAGGGCTCTGTGGACTGGACTAGGTATGATAATTGATAGAGTTTGAAGTTATTCTTATATACTAATGAGTAACCACCATGGAAACATTTTCCTGAGAAGCCCCCACAATTTTCAATGTCAATTCAAGGCATAAGAGTGAAGTAGGATGGCACATTTTCCTATATCTGATACTAATGATGCTTTTATTTGCTAGTTGCATGTGTTCTTCTATTTCAACCATGGAAACACTTTTCTGGGAAGCCGCACTTCAAAATTATGATATCAGTACAGTGTTTATGTTTTATTTCAATCATTTGTTTCTGCCTGGTCAGGTACTTGGAGAAGAATCCACAGTTCTGGCATCCAAATCATAGTGTGGTGGTAAGGGAGATAGAGAATGTAAACAAGATTAAAATGGCTCTCTTTTTCAATCATACAATGAACTTTCAACAATATGGAGAAAAGAGTAGGCGAAAGACTGAACTGGTCCTGGAGATGAAGAATATCTTTGAAGAGCTTAAGATCAAATGTAATCTCCTGCCCCAAGAAATTCATCTGAAGCCGGAAGCAAATGACACCGAATCGTAGCATCTCACTCCGCCTAAATTCGAGTTCTTTTTAGGTATGTGATCCTTCTTCTGTCTTAAACAAGAGGAAATTTATCTAGATGACATAATTCATTCAACTTTAACAGTATAACAGTTTCTTATCTCAAAACCCTTTAGTTGATCCCACGTTCTTTCAATATGCTTGAGGTTGAAATGTAGTCCTTGGAATCACTAGTTTGCCTGCACATTGAATTGATGCTAGAAAACTTGATTGGCATTGGACATGTTAAAGATTGATTCAGTAGCTCAATTAGAAGTTACAAGGCTATGTGACACAAGCCCAAGAAAAGAATCATTGAACGAAGTATATGTAATAGACTTTTCCCTCCTTTAAGTTATTGTTCTGAATTTGGTACGGTGTTTCTTCCTAGTCTTGGCCACGAGTAATAGACATTAGTTACGGGTATGCTTCTATTATAAAGGCGCTTTACACTGTTCTTGTAGATATAGTAAGTAAACACGTTTCGACAGTATTTCAATATATATTTTCAATGGTATCAAATCTCAATTGATAATACAACTCTCAGTTTTAACATGGTACATTACTTGTACAACAACAACAACAACAAAGCCTTAGTCCCAAAATAATTTGGGGTCGGCTAACATTAATCCTCATATGTCATCGTGTGAAAAGGTTGTTGGAAAAAAATAAATAAAAAAAAAACAAATAAAAATAAATAAATAAATAAATAAAATAATAAAAAAATATATAGTAAAAAAATATATAAATAAATAAATAAATCAGCCCCCCACATAGATTTTTGCCCTCCACTCCTGTCTCTTCAACACCATACTTTCATCCACTCCAAGTAAACTCATATCATTCTCAATCACTCTAATCCAAGTTTGTTTGGGTCTTCCCCTACCCCTCGCCATTTTATCATTTCACCACTGTTCCGGCCTCCTAACCGGTGCATCACTCGATCTCCTTCTCACATGTCCAAACCACCTCAGACGATTTTCCCTCATTTTATTCTCAATGGGCGCAACTCCTACTTTACCTCTGATCACCTCATTCCTTTCTTGTATGACCGCACATCCATCGAGGCATACGCATCTCCGCCACATTCATCTTATGCACGTGACACTGTTATGCACGTGACACTGTTTCACGGCCCAACATTCGGTGCCGTAAAGCAATGCCGGCCTAATTGCCGTGCGGTAGAATTTTCCCTTTAATCTATTGGGCATGCCGCGATCACATAGTGTTGGGTGTAATGGCTTGATGTCCTGGCAAAGGGCCCGGCGCCCTCCGAGGGCGCCCCATGCTAGCCGAGGCGGGCGCCTGGAAGACCGTATGTGTGGTATCGGCGTGGGGCTTTGAGGCGGGCGCATGGATACTGGTGGGGCGGGCGCCTCGGAGGCCGAAGGTGCAGCTTGGCATGGCACGTCGCCAGGCGGGCGCCTGGGTCACCTTGGGGCGGGCGCCTCAAGGCTGACGGGGGGTTTTGGGCCTACGGGCTTCTATGTATTTTTGGTCCTGTTTTGCCTAGGGTTTGTGTTATATATATATTGTTGTAACCTATGTAAAACTGATGAGATATTGCACATAATACAAAGAGGCATAGTTCAAAACCCCAATCGATTTTCATCTCTTTTCTCTTTCGATTGCTTGTGTGTTCTTGGTTATGGTCTATTTGCTTTCGCTGCATTGCACAACACATAGAAATCCTGTGGCACTCTTCCACTTCAACCAACCTACTTTAATCCTATGAGCCACATCACCATCTAATTCTCCATCCTTTTGGATAATGAATCCAAGATAGCGAAAAAACTCGGAAGCTTGGACAATATTTCCATCAAATGTGACCCCCTCTCTACTTCCAACTCTGCTAAACTTACACTCCAAATATTTAGTTTTGCTTCTGTTTAGTCGAAAACCTCGATATTTCCAAAGTGTGTCTCCACAACTCCAATTTACTTTCAACACCCTCTCTTGTCTCATCAATCAGCACAATATCATCTGCGAACAACATACACCTTGGTATATCATCTTGGACTGACCTTGTCAATTCGTCCATTATCAAAGCAAAAAGAAAGGGGCTAAGTGCGGAACCTTGATGCACTTCAATCTTTATAGGGAACTCTTCAGTCTTCCCAACACTAGTCTGTACACAAGTACTAACTCCATTATACATGTCCTTGATAATATCAATATATTTCTTTGAAACACCCTTCTTTGTTAATGCCCACCAAAGTACCTCTCTTGGCACTTTATCATACGCCTTCTCCAAATCAATGAAAACCATATGCAAATCTTTCTTTTGATCCCGATATTTCTCCATGGTTTGTCTCATAAGATATATTGCCTCCATAGTCGATCTTCCCGGCATAAACCCAAATTGATTATCCGAAATATCCACAATTTTTCTCAGCCTTTGTGCAATCACTCTTTCCCAAAGTTTCATAGTATGGCTCATTAGTTTGATCCCCCGATAGTTGGCACAATCTTGGACATCACCTTTGTTCTTATACAAAGGGATTAGAGTACTCTTCCGCCACTCTAATGGCATTGTGTTAATTCTCCATATCTTGTTAAATAGCGTTGTTAATCAATCTATTTCCCTCTCCCCGAAACATCTTCAAACCTCAGTTGGTATACCATTCGGTCCTACAGCTTTCTTCAATCTCATCTTTTTCATTGCCATTTCCACTTCACTCTTTTGAATTCTCCGCATAAAATCTCGATTAACCATACTCGAAGAGATATTTAAATCTCCAATATTTTGCTCTTGACCGCCATTGAACAAGGTATCAAAGTACGAACTCCATCTATCTTTTATCTCTTTATCCCCGACTAGAACTCTTTGATCTACATCTTTCACATATTTAACCGTCCCAATATCTCGTGTCCTCTTATCCCTCATACAAGCGATTCTGTAGATGTCCTTTTCCCCTTCTTTTGTATCCAACTTATCATAAAGTTTTTTATTCACCTTTGCTCTTGCGTCTCTTACTGCTTTCTTAGCATCTCTTCTAGCTTTCTTATACTTCTCATAGTTCTCGTCGCTCCTACATTTCCCCAATAATTTGTAGCATTCTCGCTTGCCCTTTATTGCTTGTTTTACTTCCTCGTTCCACCATGATGTGTCCTTACTTGGTGGCCCGTTTCCTCTAGATTCTCCAAGGACTTCTTTCGCCACCTCCTTTATGGTATGTTCCATCTTAGTCCAAGTCGAATCTGAACGGTATAAACCGAGGTACGAACATGGGCTTGCCTAAGTTGGGCCCAAATGGTTTGGGCCATAAACATAATACAGCAACCAAGTATCAAGGCCGAGGAAGGTCTTCCTCGTATGCTGAGGAGCGTGTATCTCGGCCTTATATCGTATGCTTGGGCCGTCGTATTCCGAGATATCATCAAGGGACGAGGAGGGAAAAGTATTTACCTCGCCATGTCATCATAGTGACGAGGAGACAAAATCATCCACCTCGGCATCCTCAAATGTTGATCAACTGCTGAGGACGAGGAGACAAAGTCGGGCCACCTCGGCTTATAAACAAAAGCCGAGGTAAATCATTTGTACTCCTCGGCTTCCTGGGCCAGCATTACACAGTCCTTATTCAACAAGGATTATACATTCACGATCCAATCAGGATTATAATTGTCAACATCAATTCAAGTCAAACAATGACTCCTTAACAGATATAATTCTATTATGATTATATCTTATCTCTTTACAAGTTCATTCCAACATGGATTCTATCAATCTATCCCTATAAATACAAGCCCCATGGCTCATTATTTGGTACATTACTTTTTACATTGGAGAAACTCTGTCAATTTGATTTCTCACATACAAACCGTGAACTTACTCTCACGCCGGATCCGCCCCGGCTTAGTTTACGTGTTTTCTCTTATTTTCAGGCCTTGCAATCGCCGGAGCATTCATCGCTTGGATTTGGGCTGATTTGACGATTTTGGCATCATCAATTGGTTCCATTGCCGGGAAATCGATTCAAACACCCTTTGTTTGGCCTGGAAAAGTTCGCCTGAAAAGCTGTTTTCCGTCGGATCTGTTCTTAATTCGAACGGAATTCCTGTTCCGTCTGATCGCTGTTCTTGAAGTCACCGGAATCTGCATAAATTCGGCCGGAATCTGCATATTCGCGTCTGAAGCGAATTTTTGGCCTGGATTTTTGTGTTGGAAAAATTACAATTGGCTGTTTGTTTTTGGTCAAAATTTGCCCTAATTTTGGCCAGAAATTTGATCTATTGGAAATTGTGATTTTGGAAAATTTGCACTTGATAATTTGCTGTTGACCTACAATGGACGGACAATTTGCAAGTGTAACTGCTGAAGAGGACCAAACCTAAGTGAATGGGGCAAATACAGGAGCCGAGGAGCTACCTCCTCCTCCTCCTCTACCTCAGCAAGATGCCCTTCCTCCCCTCGCCATGACCCTTCGCTCCAAGGGTCAGGCGAATGCCGAGGGAGAGGGTAATGAGCTTCCTCGTCCTACTCGTACTCGTGGGAAGCAAGTGGGAAGGAAGAAAACAAAGAATGCCGACGCCGGTCAAGCAGGAGGATCTCAACCCGTCGACCGACGCTCTTTGTTGCATAAACAAATGGAGACTTTGCAAAGGATGTATGAAACACAAGCCGCTCTTTTGCAATTGGACCCAGATCATTCCATGGCTCCATTCATTGTACCATCTATGGGCAACCCTCTGGTAAGGGAACAGGGTGAGCAACAACCTCCTCCCCACAAGACTTGTGAACTACCAAGGCAAGCCCCCCGGGATTCTACTCGTCCTCGGCATGACAGTAAGAGGAAGGATCAGGTAGTTGACCTGAGAAGCAACTTAACGCCGAGGGACGAGGAAGTAAACTCCAAGGATTTAAGGACGAGACTCAGTTTGAACAGGCGTCTGTCCCCTACTCGTCTCATGATGGCACCAAAGCGTCCCACGTCTCCTCGACATCGCCGGGCAGATTCTCCTCGACATCGTCGAGCAGATTCTCCTCGCCATCGTCGACCTGATTCCCCTCGTCCTCGACATCGTGAGTTTGCGCGGCCTAGGACACCTGAGCCGTATAGAATGATACAGGGTAGTCGCGACTTGGAACCAAGGAAAGACAAAGCGCCTTCCAAGAGACGTGATAGTCGCAAGAATGACGAGGGGCATAGTAAGGTGAATGGTCGCCCCAAAGAGAAATCTGTTCGCAGTTCCCAACGCAGCACCCGTTCGAGCACCGAAAAGACGGAGGAGACCAAGCAATGGGAGCTGTTGAAGCAAAGGCTGGATGATATAGAGTTGGGGAAGAAACATGATGATGATGACTTTGACTGGTCTACTCGTCCGTTCTCCCTTAGAATCACTGCTGCTCCACCGAATCCACATTTCAAGATCCCAAATTTCGAAAAATATAACGGGACCACTGATGCAAAGGACCATGTGCAAAGTTTTGAACAGACCATGAACATCCTTACCGTAGCTGACGACTTGCTCTGCAAAGCTTTCGCGAGCACCTTTTCCGGAACGGCCTTGGCTTGGTTCCGTGAGCTTAAAAAAGGTTGCATCGATAGCTGGAGGGGTATGAGGAGAATGTTTCTGAACAACTTTGCCATGGCTGGAAGGAGGAAGTTGAGACTGGCCGACTTGGCCAACATCGAGCAGGGAAAGGGAGAAACCACCCTCAGTTATTACAACCGGTTCCGGAAAATGGCGGACCAAGTAGAAGAAAGCCTCACTGACAGGGAGGTTACTGTTTGTTTCAACTCTGGACTAAAATCTGGCCCTCTCATCTACGAACTCTCTGCCCGAGAGCCTAAGTCCAAAGCCGAGTTGTACCAAGTTGCTTATGCCATTGCAATGGCCGAAGAAAAGAGCAAGAAAAGAGGAGCCGACAAGGCAGAACCTGAGGCGGCTAGCACCCGTCAAAATGACAGTGGGAACGGTAAGGGTTCCAAGGGGAAGAATAGAACAAGGAGTACTGAGAAGCTAGAGTTCACCCCTCTTACAAAGCCCATCTCTGAAATCATGCAGTTAGTAAACCTTCCTCCACCCCGTCCGCTGACTGACAAGCCAAAATTCCCTCGTAACATGAACAAATACTGTGATTTTCACAAGGACAACGGGCATACCACTGATGGCTGTTGGGCTCTTAAGAAGATAATCCAACAATGGGTTGACGAGGGAAAGTTAGACCGCTATGTCATGAAGAAAGATGGCAAGCGAAAGCGGAAGCAAGAGGAGAGTGAAGATGATTCTAAGAGTGAGGATGAAGATCGAAGGCCTCCTAGGGCTAAACTACGCTGATCCGCGAGAGGCGACCTCCACCGTAAAGCTAATGGACCGCATTCACGAGCTAAGCAAAGTTTACCATGTTCCCCGCTGATCCATAAAGCGGAAGAGGTCATTAGTTTTTCCCCTAATGAAGTCGGGCCGGGAGCCGAGCAGCCTCAATGCCCTCGTGATAAAGGGCCGAATAGACAATGTGGAATCTAAAGGTTACTCGTAGACAGGGCCTCCTGACATTTTCAGATTATTCCGCCTTCCAACAAACGGGACCGAAAGACATCAGACCGGAACCATACCACGGCAGCTTCAAGGGTTCACCAATCATAAGGTCGAGCAAAGGGACCGTGGAACTAGAGCTCAAGTCGGCGATCATCCCTTCCGAGCCAAAGCTACTGTCACTTTTATAGTCACGGACTCGACTAGTGACTATCATGCAATCATAGGCATTCCAAGTCAAGCCAAACTTGGGATGGTGGCCTCCCTTCCTCACCAACGAGTTAAATTTCCCACTCGTGCTGGCATTGGATGCGTGAGGGCAACCCCCAAAGACTTCCTGGAGCATGTTGTCAAGAGCCGGAAAAAGTCAAAAAGTGTGGAGATAGATACACCTGAAGAGAACATCAAGATCTCCAAATCCCAGAAAACCACCGAGACTAGCTCTAGAATGAGCTATATCCGTGAGGTATGGGAAAGTGAAGAAGAGCCTATGGTCCTAGAAATTGTGGATGACCAAGGCATAATTTCACCCGTACCTGAACATATGTCTGAAGAGGAGCCATTGGTCCTAGAAACTGTGGATGACCAAGGCATAGTTCCGCCCCTTTCCGAGGAAGATCTCATTCTCGTCAATGGCCAGAACTCGGGGGCCAACCATGACTTGGGGAAGAACGATCTTCCAGACATTGATAAACTTATGGAGGAAGAGGGCCTCAATGTAAATGACAATGAAGGGAGGAGAATCAGAGAAATCATCATCGAATCCCTGGAATTTCGGGACGGACCCGAAATGAAACCTGTAGATGAGCTAGAAGAGGTAGTCATTAATCTTGACTATCCTGAACAGAAAATCAAGCTCGGGGGCCAGCTATCACAGGAAGAGAAAGAAAGAATCATCTCCCTCTTAAAAAACAGTCTCGACGTCTTTGCTTGGAGAGTCGAAGACATGAGGGGGATCAATGAAGAAGTAGCCCTCCACCGCCTAGAAGTTGATCCTTTGGCAAAGGCTATCTCCCAGACAAGGAGAAATTTTGCAAAAGACAAGGAGGAAGCTATAAAAGAAGAGGTGCAGAAGTTACTCAGCGCCGGAATAATTCATGAAGTGAAGTACCCCGTTTGGTTGGCCAATGTAGTTATGGTGAAAAAGCAAAATGGGAAATGGCGTATGTGCATAGACTTTACTGATCTAAACAAAGCCTGCCCCAAGGACAGCTATCCTCTCCCCAGAATTGACAAGTTGGTTGACTCCATCACTGACACCAAACTCGCCTTCCTAGATGCCTATTCAGGCTATCATCAGATAAAAATGGCGGAAGAGGACATTGAGAAGACGGCTTTCCAAACGCCCGTGGGAAACTACTGTTATATCATGATGCCTTTTGGGCTCAAGAACGCGGGTGCCACTTACCAACGGATGGTGAATCAAGTTTTTGAAAGTCAAATAGGTCGCAACATGGAAGCTTATATTGATGACATGGTCATAAAGACTAAGGAAGGCAGTCATGTTCCTGACCTAGAGGAGACAATTAACAACCTCCGAGCCAACAACATGAAGCTGAATCCAAGCAAGTGCGTATTTGGAGTAACGGCTGGAAAATTCCTAGGCTTCATGGTATCTCAAAGGGGATCAAGCAAACCCCGAAAAAATCAAGGCGCTGTTGATACGAAGGAACCTACCACTATCAAGGAGGTTCAAAGACTTAATGGAAGAATAGCGGCACTTGGAAGATTCATCGCCAAATCCGCCGAAAAGTCACTGCCCTTCTTCAAGGTATTGAAGGGTACCAAGAGCTTCTCCGGACTCCCGAATGCTCAAGCATTCCTCCGGTTGAAGAAGTACTTGGGTTCCCCTCCCTTGCTTAGCAGTCCGACTACCGGTGAGATGCTATACGTCTTCCTAGCTGCCACTGATCATGCTGTCGCAGCTGTCTTAGTTCGAGATGACAAAGGAATTCAGAAGCCTGTCTATTATGTCTCCAAGGCACTGTCCGACGTGGAAAGCAGATACTTCAACGTGGAAAAGATAGCGTACGCGCTAGTCATCGCATCGAGGAAGCTACGTGCATATTTCTCTGCACATCCTATCACCGTCTACACCAACGAACCATTGAAGAAAATCCTTCACAAGTTGGACGGCTCCGGACGTCTCCTTAATTGGTCCATCGCTCTTACCGAGTTTGATATCACCTACCAACCAAGGAAGACCCTCCTGGCACAGCCTTTAGTTGACTTCATGGTCGAGACCGCCTTTATGGGTGAGCATCTCCCCACCTCCCGGAAGCAAAACGCACCGGAGGAAAAAGACTCTCCCATTGAACTCCCATCCAACTGCTGACCCCGTATACGGACGGATCGCCTACAAAGGAAAGAAGCGGAGCCGGAGTTGTACTGCAAGTCCTAAGGAGAATACACTATGCAAGACGCCATCCGTTTCAAGTTCCCTGCCTCCAACAATCAAGCTGAATACGAAGCTCTAATATTTGGCATCGAGTTGGCCTCCTTTTATGGAGCAACTAAGGTGGCGGCTTTCTGTGACTCCCAACTCGTTGTCAAACAAGTAAAGGGAGAATATAACGCCCAAGACGTCACCCTTGCCAAGTATAGAGACCTTGTCTAGACCTGACGAAGAAGATGGATTTTTTCGAACTCAAGCAGATAGGCAGGGAAGATAACCAAGTCGCAGACGTTCTCTCCAAACTAGCAACCATGGAAGTGTCTCCTTCTGAGACCAGTCCATATGTAGTTTTTGCCGAGGAACCTGCGTATGAAAGACTACAAGTCATGCTCCTGGACGAAGAAGAGAGATGCTGGATCGATGACTACATCGAGTACATTGAGAAGGAGAAACTCCCAGAAGATGAGGCTCGAGCCAAGCTTATCAAGAAGAGGTCTCCTAGGTTCGTGGTGATGAATGGAGTCCTCTACCGAAGATCTTTTACGAAGCCCCTGCTAAGGTGTGTCTATCCCAAGGAAGTGGAGAACCTCTTGGCAGAAGTACATGAGGGTGTTTGCGGCGGACACCCGGGGGCCAGAACCTTAGCTGACAAAATCATATCGCTAGGTTACTATTGGCCAAACCTAAGGGAAGACGCGCACGCCTATGTTCGAAAATGTGACAAATGCCAAAGGTTCTCTGACATTCCTAGACTACCGGCAGTCGAGCAAACACTCATAATACCTACGTGGCCATTTGACATGCTGGGATCGACCTCATCGGACCCTTCCCACCCGCCCGGTAATTGCAAGTACGTGATAGTAGCCGCTGATTACTTCTCCAAGCTGGATGAAGCCAAGGCATCGCCAAGATAACTAAGAGAACGCGATCAACTTTGTCCACGACAACATCTCGGCGTAGATTCGCCTTCCACATACAATCGTTTCGATCACGGACTTCAATTCTCCACGGCATTTACAAATGTAACTGGGAAGAGTCAAAGTACGCCACGCTAAATCTTCGCCGCCAGACCCCAAGGCAAATCGGCCAAGCGTAAGCCGCAAACAAACCGGTCCTAACCGCCTCACCAAGAATCTTCAAGGACGCGAGGGTAGATGGTCGACGAACTTCCCTAGCTTTATGGGCTGTTCGCACAACCACCCGGGGGCCAACCGGGGAAACCCCATTCGCATTAACCTTCGGTTCTGAGGCTATGGCACCAGCAGAGATGGCCATCCCTACTGTGAGAAACTCCCATTATGATGAGCAAGTCAACAAGGTCAATAGGCTCCTAGACCTGGACCTGATAGATGAGAAACGACTAGCTGCGCAGATGAGGATGGTGAACTACAAGCAAAGGATCAAGGCATATCACGACAAAAGGGTCATCAAAAGAGTATTCCAAGTAGGCGATTGGGTACTTAGAAAGATCGAGGCCACCGGTCGGAAGGCAGAACAGAACAAGCTCTCCCCAAATCGGGAAGGTCCCTATATCATCACTCAAGTCATTCGAGAAGGGACCTACAGATTAAAGACCAAGGAGGGGAAGGATCTCAAGCATCCGTGGCATTCCGACAACCTTAGAAAATATTATCACTAGTCTAGTTTATTTTGCAGTAGATTAGTTCCTTGTTTTCCGTTTTTTCTCTCTTTTGCCTTTTTAGTTGATAGGATAGCAGTTCGATGTAATCACATTTCAGTTCTACGAAAGCTGTTTCTTCCAACATGCAAAGCAACTATCAACCCTTCACACAGACACCAGAAGAAGAGGATTTTATCCCCGACTCTCCGAAACATAACAGCCAAGACCAAGGGTCCTCCTTGGCCTGATGGCTTAACATACATCCTGTCAAGGGTCCACCTTGATTCAGGATACCAGCAGCCAAGACCAAGGGTCCTCCTTGGCCTGATGGCTTAACACATCCTGTCAAGGGTCCACCTTGATTCAGATACCAGCAGCCCAAGACCAAGGTCCTCCTCGCCTCGATGGCTTAACACATCCCGTCAAGGGTCCACCTTGATTCAGATACCAGCAGCCCAAGACCAAGTGGTCCTCTCGCCTCGACGGCTTAACACATCCTGTCAAGGGTCCACCTTGATTCAGGATACCAGCAGCCAAGACCAAGGGTCCTCCTTGGCCTGATGGCTTAACACATCCTGTCAAGGGTCCACCTTGATTCAGGATACCAGCAGCCAAGACCAAGGGTCCTCCTTGGCCTGATGGCTTAACATACGTCCTACTAAGGATCCGCCTTGATTCAGGATTACCAAATCACAGCCAATACCAAGGGTCCTCCTCGGCCTAAGGGCTTTCTTTACATCCTACCAAGGTTTTACCTTGGTTCAGGATTACAAGTCACATTCAAAGCCAAGGAAACCTTCCTCGGCCTAACCACTTGCTCCACAATTAAGGAACAAGGGACCCTCCTCGGATCCCCCCTTCACAAGTTTTATGCGTAGCATATGAACAGACAGTAAATTCATTGAAACAATATGAATGAAAACAAAGGACTTTTCATTGATATTCAAGGAAAGTTACAAGTCCTACCACCTATTACAAAAAGCAAGAAAAAGAAAAATCCTAACTAAGCTTGCTGATCATCATTAAAAGGCTTATCAAGCCAGTCCTCTGTCATAGAGCCGGGGGGAGGAAGGATAGTTTGGTCAGCACGGGCATCAGTCCTCTCAGCCTCCTCTCCCTCGACCTCGGCCTCAGGCTCTTCCTCATCCTGGATCGCCTCCACCAAGGCTTTAAGATTGTCGGGAACAACGGAGGCCGGCTTCCACACTTCTCTGCAGGCCTTAGCATCCTTAGCTGCCATTATTTCCAGATTGCTATCAGAGAAGGGAACCAAGTGATGGAGAGCCCTAACTTCCTCGGCATATTGATCCCGGCATATCAGCATAGCTACTTTGTTAACATCCAAGCCGGTGGAAGGGTCAGCCAGGATGCTACGGGCAAGGTGGAGATACCCATCCTCAAACATGGTGGCCGTTTGCTCGTTCACGGCATCTTGGAAGGCCGAGCTAGCCATCATAGCATCCTTGAAAGCTGGGCTATCCTTGAAGCGGGCAACTGCCTCCTCTTCTCTTTCAGGAAGGGTAGCCTCAAACCCTCGACACTTTGCTTCTGCTTCCTCGGCCCTTGTTTGGACCTCAGCCTTGGCCTTCTTTGCCTCCTCCACCTCAGCATTTTTAAGCCGGAGTTGTTCCTCGGCCTGATCTCTGGCGTCCTTGGCTTGAGCACGAGCTTCCTCGGCTCTTTTTATCTCGGCCTCAACCTTAGCCTGGGCAGCCTCAAGCTCGGCATCTTTAGCCTTCAAGAGTTCGGCCAAGTTAGCCGCCTTAGCTTCACTCGTCTTCAGAGCAGCTTTGGCCTCAGTCACCCGCTTCTCTTGGGCCTTGGCCAAGACGTCCTCATAGGCCGCAATACTGGCCGACTGCAAGAATAAATATGTTTAAATTTTGGAACAAGCACAAATAGAATCAACAAAGTCAAAAGTACGAGATCGTTACCTCAGCCAACATAAGCCCCTTACGGCAGAGCAAATGGTCCCTGCTCGCCTTCCCCTTTACCAGGGTGTCGTATACATCCTCATCCAAGGCCCGTTGAATAGGAGCTCGGCCCAGTTTCATCATGTAACTCTTCCTTTCTAGCACAGGAAGGCCCCTTAAACGAGGGACGTTGGCCGCCATGAGCTGAGCAAGCTTCTCAGCGTCAGCTTGGGTTTTGACGGTTTCAACGGTCAAGGGAGGGGCAGCCTCAGGATTGGAAGCCTCCCCAACATTTGCCTTCTTGGCCGCAGGCTCCTCGGCACTAGCCACTTGAGCTCTTTTTGAGCCAGATTTCCTTGGGATGAGGTTGGTTTCCTCGGCTCCCAATTCCTCGGCATCAACATGGAGGCTATGCCCCTCTACAGTTGATGGGTTGGTTTGTTCCTCAGCCACCATTACCTCGGCATTTACATCTCCATGCAGTTTGAGGGGAAGGGGTTTGTCACCCTGCACATTAAGCACCAAGTTACGGGCATTAGCTTCCTCCCGTCTTTCCACCAAGGCCGACTTCTTGCTTTGAATCCTCTTCTTCTTTATCAGCTCCATGGGACTTAGCCTCTCCATGGCTATGGCTGCTTCTTCCTCGGGTGTTAAGACTGCAAAGACAAGGAAGAATGGTTGAGTACAAGCAGGAGGAACATCCAAGCAAAAATAATCAAGTATCAAGAGTTAAACATTTACATCCAACTATGTCTATATCATCCAGACATTGGTCCTTGGGACTGCCCTTGCACCTAGTACAATCTTCATGAAATACAAGGCCGGGGTGAATCGTCCAATCGTTAAAGCGCCTCCCCCTCTTTACGGGGACGAGGGGAGATACCCCGTCCTTCTTCCCCGGCATCAGACCCGCCTGAATATAATAGTGATCTGAAGATTCTATCACCGACCAATCAAGGACCCCCACCTCGGCAAATGTCTCTAAGCGTGTGATCAAGGCCTGGGTCCACTCATACCGTTGAACAGAATATGACGAAGTCGGATCCTTGCAAGGGGATTGGAACTCCCATCCTTGGCGACTCTCAACCCGAATGACGTGGCTATCCCAATTTGCAACCTTGCTAGACATGGGGAGAAGCAGCTTGGGTTTCTTGGATGCACTCTTAATGACGAGGAGCCAACTATCCTTAACGTATTGGACTACGTAGAAATGTCGAAAAGCCCCCATGGTCGGCTCATATCCTAAACTACGGCAGAGGACAATGAAGCTGACAAGAACCCGGGCACCATTAGCTCCTAGCATGGCCGGCACTGCCCTTACGTCGTTCAAAAACTCACAGATGAAGGGGTCCAAGGGAAGATGAAGTCCCTGTTGAAAGTGTTTGTAGTAAAAATGGACATAATCTTGGCTGTAGTAAAAGTTCTCCTCCTCCTTCTTCGTCTTCAGCTCAAGCTTGCCCATATAAGTTAATCTGTACTCAGCTTTATCTACCCCGTATTTGGAGTATAGCTTTTCCAGCATGGGATCCCCGGCCCTTGGGATCCTCTCTTGTCGCTGTCCTAAACCTAGGCCTCCTCTTCCTCGGCCTCCCCTTCTTCGAACTAGGCGGACATCAGCCTGGGCACCTTCCACAAAGGCATCAACTATGTTGGTGGACGAGGAGGGTTCTCCTTCTCTTCCCGTCATATCTGCATAAAGACGAGGAGACAAAGTTAGTTACCTCGTCGATGGCTGATCTTAGGACGGGGAAGGGAGATTCCCCTCCTCGTCATTTCATAAGGCCGAGGAGGGAGCCTTACCACTCAGACGTTCGCGCATTTCACGATCTGAGGCCGGATAGAACAGTTCGATGTGTTCCACTATTGCTGCTCTATCCTCAAGTGACACAATATTACGAGTTGACGAATCAATTCGATCTATTCTTGTGCTATCGGGGTATTGGATGAACATTCGGGTACGGCCATAACCCTTCAACATCTTTCCAATGTCATCCAAGGTGAGCATCAACCATGGACCTCTCTCTCTCCGATATACCCTCAAGTTGCCGGTGTGATATCCATAACGGAATCGGGGAGAATGGTCCCAAGAACGAGCCATTTCTAAGGGGAATCAAAGATTAAAGGGGGAGTTCATTCAATATTCAAGAAAGTTTATACAAAATGCAAAGAAAATCAAAGACTTGAAGTTTGAGAGTTGAAAACGAAAAATGTATCAAGAAAAGCTTCAACCTTCAACAATGGCAGTCCAATCTCTTGGCAACAGTAAAATATCTCCTAAAAAGCCCTAGACAGTTCGGAATCAGAAACGAAAGGCATAATAATGGAGAAATTTCATACCTGAGTTTGCAAAAACGAACGGAATCGCCGCAGAAAGCAACTTCGCCGGAAAAATCGAGCTCGCCGGAATCTGGAAAGGAGGAACGCTGTGTTCGCCGGAGATTTCTCTTGCCTTAAGCTCTCAACTGATTTGGGAACGTAAAGGTTTAAAATGAAAGGGTTTTAGTTTTTATACCTCACCAATCCGGGTCAACCCATGGGTAAAGCAGAGATCCGGGCAAGGCGCCCCAAGAATTAAATGCAAATGACGGTTTTTGAGGTATGACAAGACTGGGGGGCCCCAGGTAATCATCAGAATGGCAACCGTCAGTTACACGAAGCGACACCGAGGACACGTGTCAAACCTGTTCGTATCCCACAAGCCGAGGACGAGGTGACTTTATACTCGTCTTAAGCCGAGCTACAAAGTCGGGGGCCACTGAACGGTATAAACCGAGGTACGAACATGGGCTTGCCTAAGTTGGGCCCAAATGGTTTGGGCCATAAACATAATACAGCAACCAAGTATCAAGGCCGAGGAAGGTCTTCCTCGTATGCTGAGGAGCGTGTATCTCGGCCTTATATCGTATGCTTGGGCCGTCGTATTCCGAGATATCATCAAGGGACGAGGAGGGAAAAGTATTTACCTCGCCATGTCATCATAGTGACGAGGAGACAAAATCATCCACCTCGGCATCCTCAAATGTTGATCAACCAGTTGAGGACGAGGAGACAAAGTCAGTCACCTCGGCTTATAAACAAAAGCCGAGGTAAATCATTTGTACTCCTCGGCTTTCCGGCTAGCAGATTACACAGTCCTTATTCAACAAGGATTATACATTCACGATCCAATCAGGATTATAATTGTCAACATCAATTCAAGTCAAACAATGACTCCTTAACAGATATAATTCTATTATGATTATATCTTATCTCTTTACAAGTTCATTCCAACATGGATTCTATCAATCCATCCCTATAAATACAAGCCCCATGGCTCATTATTTGGTACGTTACTTTTTACATTGGAGAAACTCTGTCAATTTGATTTCTCACATACAAACCGTGAACTTACTCTCACGCCGGAGGGCCTTTAGCCGGATCCGCCCTGGCTTAGTTTACATGTTTTCTCTTATTTTCAGGCCTTGCAATCGCCGGAGCATTCATCGCTTGGATTTGGGCTGATTTGACGATTTTGGCATCATCAGAATCTATATTCATATCCTCCATATTATCCGACCAAATACTTGTATCGACCATCTTAGCTACAAATTTCTGTTGATTCTCCCCTTGAAGTCTCCACCACTTGATTCTAGGGTCCACCTTTGGTTTTCTCTTCCTCGATATTCTCTTACTTCGAAAATCAAGTACTACCAGTCTATGTTGAGTTGCTGTGCTCTCACCCGGAATAACCTTGCAATCTGTATAACTCTTTCTACAAGCATTTCTTACTAAGAAGAAGTCAATCTGACTCGCATTACCTCAACTCCTATAGGACACTAAGTGAGATTCTCTCTTCTTGAACCAAGTGTTCATTATACTCAAGTCATATGCCAACGCAAAGTCCAGGATACTATTTCCTGCTTCATTCCTCTCCCCAAAATCAAAACCTCCATGTATGCTCTCAAAGCCATGTCGACTAGACCCTACATGCCCGTTCAGATCACCACCAATCACTAATTTCTCACCACTAGGTACTCGTTGCACTACCTCCTCCAAATCTTCCCAGAACACTTGTTTAATAGATGCATCCAACCCTACTTGTGGTGCATAGGCGGAAATAATAGTTATAATCTCATCACGTATCACCAGTTTAATGCCCATAATTCGATCACTCTTTCGGTACACTTCCACCACATCATTAATATACTCCCTATCAATAATGATACCCACTCCATTTCTACCCTTATCCTTTCCTGAGTACCAAAACTTAAAACCCCAAGGCGATATTTCTTTTGTTTTCTCTCCAACCCACTTAGTTTCTTGTAGACACATTATGTGAATCTTCCTCCTCCTCATAACTTCCACCACCTCTGCTGATCTCCCTATCAAAGATCCAATGTTCCAAGTTTCAAAGCGCATCCCACTACCCTTACACCTACCATGGACTAGCTTCTTTACCCGCACTCGTCCGCAATGCGGGAACCCTTGCATATTTGACACCACCCCCGGGCGAAGAGATGGCGCGTCGCTTCCGGGCGACGACCTAGCAACCTTTGCATACTTATCACTACACCCAGGTCTTTGAAGTATAGCGCGTCGCTGCTGAGGAAACGCCCCAACTATATTCATATTTCGATTCATGTCATGATAATGTGACAAAATTTTTACGCTGGCTGTCACAAGCCTACCGCAACCCTCACCCTTTATTCTGACTTGGGACAGGCAAGGATAAATCCTTGGTGGGTTTATGGTACATTACTTGTACTATGTTTAAATTGCAAAGGCTTTCATTATTTTTGAACATGACACTTATTTTGGAACGGACAAGAAAAGAAAGTGCAACACTTATTATGAGACGGAGGGAGTAATCAAGATGCAATAGTTCAGAAAGTAACTTATTTACTGATTAGAAAAGCTGTTGTTTCTTTAGGTGTTACTTTGAGTGTGAGTGTGGAGCTGTAGATATTCTAATAACCATTTATGATCTTCACAGGGTCCGATGATGTGGTTATGAAGATTTATTTTATCTGCATCTCGAAGATGGTGTGTATTTTCTCCTGTGGCTGTAGAAGGTTCTTGAGGAGACTTCTAACTTGAGGAAAGAATTGACCTCCTCCTTGTGCAAGGGTTATCTTTCTTTCTCTTTTTTGCCCCCCTTATCATGATTGAGTTTATGGGTATATTAGCCACGAATATGGTTATCTATCTAGTATCTACGTACCTATGAGACAAACATCTAGTCTTAGACCACGAGTAATTGTTATCTATCTTTGCACCTATGAGAAAAACATCTATTCTTCGACTTTTCTATCTATGATATTTTTATACGTATGCTCCTTCTCCATCTAAGGAAGATAGTCTCGCTTTGACTTTAATGGTTAACATGATTTCTGAAAATTTATTATCCTAATAAAATTCAAAAAATTGTTATTGATGCATCATTAAGATACTATCAATTTCGTTAGGATAATTATGTTTTCATAAATTCTTGGGAAAATTTAAAGTTGACCACCACCAAAATAAAATATGTTTATATTTTCGGAATAAAAGGAGTATTACATACATTGCTGGTTAAATGGTGCAAAAGCTTCATTACTTTTCTTGCTCTGCACCAAATTAAGTTCATTTAAGCTGTATCAAAGACTATTTCTTGGTCTATATTCATATTGCAAGTACAATTATTGCTGGAGAAATTCTGTGATTCGTGAATGTGTGGTTAATTGGCCATATTTGCATGTCGGTAAGTCTTTAATGTAAGCGTTTCGTTCTTGACTTTCTCGCTGGCCATGAAATTGGCTCTAAATCTATATTAGCATATGTGTTGCCAAAAACATGTTTAGACATTCAGAGGCTGATTCAGAGCTGGTTACTTGCAGAGGCAGATTAAAGTTAACTAGTTCGATTAGTAACTGAGAACTTCAGAGCTAGTTACTTGCAGAGGCAGGTTAAAGTTAACAAGTTCGATTAGTAACTGAGAACTTAAGTACTTTCAGTAAAAGTTAAAGTTAAATACTCCGTAAAGACTAGCCCTAAAGTGAGCAGTTCAGTTGCAGTGAGGAGATTTAGGAGTAAAATAGTCATTTAACTTATTTAACTAAAGGGTCAGTGAGATAAAACCAAACCTCAAGGGGGCAGTAAAATATTTGTTCAAACATGAGGGTGGGTAATGGACATAACCTTGGATAGCCTTATCCACCCATTGTTGGCCAAGTAGTTGCCACATAGCCAATGAAATGATACCAACAACTTACAATCTCCATTTTCCACCTCTCATTCTTTCTATCTCCAACCCAAACTCATTAACATAGGCCACTGAATCGCCTGCAAAGCTCAATTACTTGCCTTCACAAATTATTCTAACACCAAAAGAAAGAAGAAAAATGGCCTCAATTACAATGGCTATATCTTCCCCAACTCTTACCAAATCTCCCTTCACCCCAAAACCATTGAATCTTCCTAGCAAGGCTGTTTTTGTTAGCTCAAACAACAAAAGAGGTGGGAATCTTCAAGTCAAAGCCTCTTTGAAGGAGACAGCCGTCATTGGATTGACTGTGGCGGCACTGTCGGCTTCTATGGTGGTCCCGGATGTGGCCGAGGCTGCAACTTCTGGCGGCCTCTCCCCATCTCTCCAGAACTTCTTGTATAGCATCGGAGCTGGCGGCGTCGTGCTTGTTGCTATCTTGGGGGCTGTCATTGGTGTCTCCAATTTCGACCCTGTCAAGCGTGCCTAAAGAAAGATCTTATCATAATTCTGTGAATTTTCTTTTTTTACTTGATTATTACTTACTTTACCAGTGAGCAAACAATGGCTACATGATTTCTACTTATGATATGTGCAACTTTATTGATAACTCTCTCTCTATATATATGTGTGTGTGTGTGTGTATAGATACGTATCGTATTATTATGGTGTGATGCTCTTGAATTTTGGTGCTGTTACACTGACTTAGGCATATAACACAACCTTGTATCACTACATAAAGGTTAGAATAGGGACGAATATCTGATCCTAAGGTTTTGCTGCAGTGTTGTTATCAACGTTGAGATTTGACAACATCTCGTATGACTGATATGAATTGCGGATCCTGCCAAACACCCATTTCATCACGTTATCTATTTCGTACGGTGGAAGATGTAGTCAAATTTCGTCCGTTGAAACAGCCAAACCTTTGGAACAACGGTTCCATTTCATTTAGAATCACCATGGTTGGTTGTGGATTCTAGAAGTCTAAATAGTAATAAATATAGAATATTTCATTGTTGTTTCAAAGTACCACAAAGAATCCCAAAATTCATAGTTGACATAGCATTTGAACTAGGTTTTCCCATGAAGTTTATTAGGATCCTAGAACCAATGTAAGAACCCTATCCCTTTGTATTTTCTTTCAAAAGAAAAAAGAACACTTCAAAATTACTGCATAAAACCCATATTTGCCTTCTCAATCCTTCCTCCGAGCCAAGCTAGGAACGAGCGTTTTAAATTAAACACGGAGCGCAACTCCTTGACCATGGATGAACCTTGCATCCTTCTCGGTATAGACATGAGTCTCATTCTTTAGGCTACAAGATAGAGATGAAAACTTCATTATCTTAATGATCAAGCTAAAATACCTTTGTTAAACTAAAGATGTAAAGAGTCAAAACGTAAGTCAACTCACGTTGAGGAAATGGTCTTATTCAAGATGGTGGAGGAGAAGAGGGAGGCACCATCAAGATACATCAACTCTCCTTCAATTCTTTCTTCAATCTTCTTGTCAATCATCCCAGCTTCAATGCAGAATGGTTGGTCCGAAGCCTAGTTATTGTAAGTTAATAAACAGTCATTAGCAAAGAAAACCACTGTGTGGGTCCAGAAAAAGGTCGGACCCACCTGAGCTTAACGCTGACAGTTTTCCTTAAATTAAAAAAATAAATAAAAATCAGCTTGCTAGCTTAAAATCAATACTAACCATAACCCATCCCCATTCATCTGCAAAAGATGGCACATGAGCTGTGTATGTAACCACATCTGCATAAAAACATCATTGGCAACTATTAAGGCTTTGTTTGGCAGAATAAGCAAAAACATGTCAAAATGACTTTTGGGAATGGAGACTTACACTTGAAGACTTGCTTGATTGTGTTATAAATAGATGAAAAAACCTCCTTGTGAGTAAACACTCCTGCTGGTCCAGCCTGTATCAGAGTAGAAGATTTGGAATAAGGCCTTGTTTGGTTAACAATAATATCTGTCCTGGAAACAAGTTTAAGATAAAAATAATAAAAACCTGGGTGACAAAAATGCCATTTTCCCTGAGCTTAGGCTTGAGAATTTGCTGGTAAAAAGACTTTGTATAGAGCTGATAGCAAGGCCCTCCTTCAACTGGATCAGCCAAATCTCCCACTATAATATCAAACTTTTCTTCCCTCTCCTCTAACTCAATCCTTAAAAAAAAATAAAAAATAATAAATAAATAAAACTTGAGTTAAAATGCCGTAGAGTCAATTATGTTACTGCATTTTTTGCGGGCCAAGGGGATTTACTTGGCATCTCTAATCACAAGGTCGAGCTTCTTATTAGCGAAAGCCTCCTTGTTTGCAGTCAAATGCTCACGACAGAAGTCAACAACCTCCTGCAATGACCCGAAAAACATTACTCCATTTAACAGAGCGTTTCAAAAATTAAAACCCGATAAATTATTCTTTTGCCTTGGAGTTGGGTGGTATAAAACTGAATGTACCTGATCAATATCACACATGCCAACTTTCTCAATGGACTTGTGCTTGAATGCTTCCCTAGCAGCCGACCCTTCCCCGCCTCCCATTATGAACACAGTTTTTGGGCTGCAATAAAAAAGCAGCAAGTGTCACGCTTTCCTATTTGATCAGTATAATCTTGTTTTAAAAGACTTACTTTGGGTGGCATAAGAGAGGGGGGTGGATTAAACATTCATGATAAATGAACTCATCCATTTCTGCACTTTGCATCTTCCCATCTATCACTAATGCCTGCATTTTCATCAATTAATTATCAAAATCTTGTTTTTACAATATTTGCATAGTTTTATGACATAGTAAAACTGTATTAAGACTATTTTCTTATTTATAAACACGATAGTTAACCTTTCCGAAACGCTTCGTGTCCAAGAGAGCTATGTCCTGGTACTCACTAGTCCCTTTATGAAGCACCCTATTTTGATCGAGCATTCAGATACAAAGAGATGTCAGTAATTAATCTGCCTCAATTTACCATCAATTAATATAAAGATAAAATATTTATGGACAGATTTTCATAATTTATTACTTTTATATTACTATTATCAAGATTTGAACCCTTAAAATATAAATATAAAAGAGAATTCGCTATCAATAACAGGGTATGCGAGTATTTTAACTTAATTTTTTAAACCAAATTAATTAAATATCAATTTTAATTAAGGGGCAAAATGAAAGTCAGAGCCATCTTTACCTCCTAATAGGGTATTAGCGGCTTTGCAGGGGTGTTCACGGTCTGGATTGTTTCGATTTTTGTTAAAATTTTAGAAAATCAGGACCTGACTAATAATTCGATTCTGTAAAAATTGGGGATCAGAACCAGACCATTACATTATAGAACCGGTCCCATCAGTCCGGTTCTAATGGTCCGGTTCCGGTGCGATTTCGCCGGTTATACAAATCACAATATAATATAATTTTTTACAATAACATAAATAAAAATTCAAATAAATATTATCACTAGTTACATCAACAAAAAAAATAAATAAATAAACTGTCACAAATATTCAATTTTCAAACCACAACATAAACACCATTAAACATTAATTGTTCACCTTCAAATTTAACCATAGAAATAGAATAAAATGAGAACTAAAAGCTAAAGATTGCAACATCAAGTCGACTGTGCCACCATCAAATTTCAATTTTGCTACACAATTGTTTGCTTCATAAACACAAAACAAACAAACAAAAAAAGAAATATAACCAAACCAATAATATTGATTTGGTCCGATTTTTACTGTTATATTCCGATTTTATTGGTGCAGTCCGATTACATTAATTTTTTGTATGGCCCTAACACTTTGTACTAAAGCACAAAGATAGAGTGGATAAGAGTCGACTGGGGTTAAAATGTTAAATTAATTCAAGTGAAAGGTAAGTTTTATTATGTTATTTTTTATTTTATTTTTTAAAGTTGGCTTACTTAAAGTAAAAATAATAACAATTCAAATCACCCCTGTATTCCCAATTATCAAATTTAAAATTTATGGAAAATTTGAGGAAATCATGAATTTACGTTTTGTAAATAATTAGTAGAATAAACAAATGAATCCAGTACCTCACAACATGCAGGCCGTGGACCTCAATTGAATTTATGGGTACAAAAATAATAAGCATGCCATAGTACGTAACGGGACTTTCTCCATGACCAAAATTTAAAAATAAATCAATCAATGATCACTCACAAAATCAAAACTACAATAGTTTTTAAGAAAAAAAAAATAATAAATCAAATTCCATTTGAAACCCCTATGTATCATAGGGTAAAATTTTATGATTTTTTTGTATCTCTATAGCTTTGTTCATAATAATATTTTTGTCTTTAAATAACGCACATAACAACGCCGGATATAGATCGATTACGCAATGATTTCAAATAAAAAAAAAAAAGAAAGATATTCAGCAACCTTGAAAAACGCCGAACACACATAAACACGACACCACACTAAGTGTATTATGGTCAACAAATACACATGAAATATACACATAATGTATCAAACAAATACGAGAAAAAAAATAAAAACCTGTTTAAAGCGAAGGACCATTTGAGATCATCGTCGATGATTTCTTCAAACCAAGTCTCAACACTATTATTACTCGAATCAATCTCAACGTCCACGATAGTAGATTGAACATGATCGTGATCGTAGTGAAGTTTGGAGAAGCCATTGGAGTATGACAAGAATTCAACAACTTCACCCATGCTTGATTTGAAGAAGAACTCGAAGAAATTAAACCAAAAATTCTCCTAACTCAAACCAGAAAACTTAAAAAAAAAAAAAAAAAAAACTCAGAGAGAAAAGGAAACGGGTTGGTGTGAGGGAAGTGAAATATGCTAAATGTGTCCTCCTTTATATACTAATGCCATTGGCCAACATACAAAGCCCCAAATGGCTTTCATGGACCCCACATTTATTGTATCTCCCCTTGTGTTTCAAGCATTTAAACATAATCCAATTTCATTTAAGTTGTTGTACTGTACAACACTTCAATTTATTAATATATTGTACTCCCTCCGTCCCTCCCGAAAGGACACTTTTGATCAACAACAGTTAACTTTGATCCAAACATTAATGCAAATTTAATCATTTTATTGAAATTCTAAAAATTGTTATTCATAAGCCATTTAATGATTTATCAATAACAATTTTTAGAATTTCAATATAATGATTAGATTTGCATTAATGTTTGGATCAAAGTTAACTGACAAACATCTTTCTAAGGCGAGGAGTATACAATACTCTAAAACAATTTTGTATATGAAGTTATTTCTATCTATTATTTCCTTTTCTGGATATGAAGTAAACTATTAATGAGTGTGTGGATGAGGCATTGCATATGATAATATACTCTTTATGTTTTTTTTTTTAAATAAAAATAAAAATTCTTTCATATTCAATGTGTTGCTTCAAAATTAACTCATTCTTAAAAAAGGGTCACAAATTTAAAAAGATACAAGTACGTAAAGCTAAGCTATATCGTTAAAAGAAATTAATTAACATTTTAAATAGCAATTTTTTTTTTTATTTTACAAAGGGGAAAATCTTTTTTGGCAGCTGATTTTAAAAGATATTTTTTAAAAATGATTATATTTATTAATGAATAGATTAGTCTATTATATGAATCCAAGCATTTTTAGATTATGAATGGTGAACTTAATACACTTCCTTTATGAAAAAAAAAATTACTTGTATTATGGACAAATAAGATGAATATTGCTCTTATTACATCGCACTCTTTCCGTTCAAAATAAATGAATAAAACTTTTTCAAAATTACTTTTCATCAATTAGTTTCGAATAAATAAGAAAGCCATGAGATTTAATTTGCAATTTTTTTATTCAAAAAATATATTTAACTTTTAACCCAGAATAAAATCAAATATTTAATTTGGAATGAAATACTATCAACTATTTGTTGGTGTAATGCCCTAGGCTATAGTTATGACTTGAACCGTTATTTATCATTTTTATTATTTATTATAGAGTGCATTTATTCTATTCATTATATGTTTGTATGTTTATTATATTGAACTGCGTCCCTAGTTGTTATGAACAACTAGTATAAGTTGGTAGTGGATAATTATAGAAATGATTATATGCATGGAGATGAGCATTACACTTATGAATACTTGCTAGAGAACAAGTATTGTACATGACCTACTTATGAGATTTATGACATAAGCGCTGTACAACTGGGCGACTGCCCAGCCCAAGGTGGGCGACCGCCCAGCCCCCGTTTCAGCAATCCGTTTTGGCTTCAGAAAAGGACTTTTCTCCCTAAGAGTTAGGGTTATTTATAAAGCATAAATATGTCCTTTTGCCCCAGCCATGACATACGATTTTAGGGCCTTTGGAAACACAAATTTCTTGATTTTGATTGAGAATCAAAGATCAAAACACCCTAGATTCAATTCCATAATAAGTCATAGATTATTGAAAGTGTTTCAATAATCAAGAGGATCATCTAGCAATTCATCAAGAAGGTGTTCTTGGATTCGTTCGCGTGTGGATTACCGATAGAGGGTGATAAGTTAATCACCAAGAGCTTGAAGCCTTCCGTTCGTTGATTCATCACAAGGTAAAGAACAAGGAGAAGATCAAAACCTTAATCAACGATTTTGAGATTTGTTTTGAGATTCGATTTTTCAGATTCGAATTCAAGCCCAAACATAATCGCATTAAGGGTATGTAAATTCTATCTCATATAAATTTCTAATCTCTTCATGCTAGACAGATCTTAGGGCTAGGGTTTTGATGTTATTTATAAATCTTCCGCTGCGTTTGTAACCCCAAAACCCAACAGTGGTATCAGAGCCCTGTCTTACCATGATTAGGATTGAAATTGCATGCTAGATTTAATATGATTATTTACTGCCATGTGATATGAAATAGATCTAGATTCCATGTATTTTATTTTTATGAAAAACAAGTATATGAGATATTCCATATTCATGATTAATGATAAATTAATTAGATTAGTTTATCACATAGGTTAATGATTTGTTTAATATGATTAAATTAAATTAGTAATTTCTCAAAATTGAATCAAATTGTTTGTATGATATTTTGTGAAGCCCTATGTTCATGATTATGTTCATATGAGATCTATGTTACAACCATGCGATGTTTGTTACATGTTGAAAACCTTCTAAATATTTAAGTCTTATGTCATTCCTTGATTAGAACACTTGTGATATTTTAAGGTATTTGGTGTAGTTTCGACTTAGTTGGGTGCAACTTATATCTTAATATGTGATCAAGGTGACACAATGGTTGATGTAGTTTTGACTCAGTTAGGTGCATCGTTCCATGTCTCACATGTTTGAAAATGGTTTTAATTTAATTGGTACTTTCAAATGAGATTTGATTCAAGGCATAGATGAGATTTAAAACATGTTTTGACATAAGATGTCTATTAAAATTTCATAAAAGATCTAAGAGTCATATAGTGAAATGATTGATATTTCTACCTAAATAGCTTGATTTCGGGCATTGACTCAGTTAAACCAAAATCAACTGAAATATGGATCTTAGCCTACTATGATTATATGATACATGTTTGTATTTGAAGGTGTATAATTTAGTCGAAGTATTTATGAAATACATTATTTGCTCTTAGATGATAAATGTGTTGATATTGATATATGTTTATATTATTTGTATATTTTATTATAGAATGGCTATACACAATAATCAACACCTGTCATTGCGATCTTTCCTTGAGAAGGACAAGATTGAGGAGAACGGTACAAACTATTTTGATTGGATCAGAAGCCTTAGAATTTTTCTAAAGCAAGAGAAGAAACTGTACGTTCTCAATGAACCCATTCCACCTCAACCTGCTCCAAATGCTTCTAGGGCTGATAGGGATGCACATAAGAAACCTAATGATGATTCTATAGATGTTGCATGCCTTATGCAAGCCACTATGTCTAAGGCTCTTCAGAAGGATCTTGAGCACATAGATGCCGCATTTGATCTTGCTGAGCGCTTAAAGGAAACGTTTCAAGTGCAAGCAAGAAACGAGAGGTATGATGTGGTTAAGGCCCTAACTGCATGCAAGATGCAAGAGGGGAAATCGGTGGGAGATCATGTCCTTAAGATGAAGGGTTACATTGAGCGTCTCGAAAGGCTTGGAAATCCGTTGAGTTTGGAACTCGCCACGGATTTGATATTGAATTCATTGCCTGAAAGTTATAGTCATTTTATTATGCACTATCACATGACTGGCATTGATAAGAATCTCTCAAAATTGCATGCGATGCTTAAGACCGCAGAGATGAATATCAAGAAGCCTAAAATCGATACTGTGTTAATGGTTAACAAAGGCAAAGGGTTCAAGAAGAATGGCAAAGGTAAATCAAGTGTTGCTAAACCTAAGGCAAAGGTTGCCGATGCCAAAGAGGCTCCCAAGGCACCATTGCCAAGAGATTGGACATTGGAAGCGCAACTGCAAGGCTTACAAGGAAGGCCTAAAGGCGAAGAAGGGCAATACGATTGCTACTACTTCAGGTATCTATATGATAGATATTTTCTTTTCTGTTTCTAGTTCATGGGTATTAGATATCGGATGTAGATCTCACATTTGTTTAAATGTGCAGGGACTGAGAAATAGGAAGCTACTCAAACAAGGTGAAGTTGACCTGCGTGTTGGGAATGGAGCAAGAGTTGCTGCATAAGGCGTAGGGACATATGATGTAACTTTACCTAGTGGCTTAGTATTTGTTTTGAACAATTGTTACTATGTTCCGGATTTGAGTAGAAATATTATTTCTGTTTCTCGTTTGGATAATGAGGGATATAATTTTCTTATTTCGAATAAGAAGTTTTATATTTATTTAAATGATATGCTTTATGGTATTGCAAATTCATTTAATGGCCTTTATGTTCTTGATGTTGATGAGAAACAAAATAGTGTTGAAAATGTTTATCATGTGGACAAGAAGTCTAAATCGAATGATGTGAACAACTCGTTCATGTGGCATTGCCGACTTGGTCATATTAACGAGAAACGCATTTCTAAACTCAACAAAGATGGAATGTTAGACTCACATGATTATGAATCATATGAGATATGCGAATCTTGTTTATTGGGTAAAATGACCAAACCACCCTACACTAAGAGTAGTGAAAGGGCTAGTGACTTATTGGGCTTAATACATACTGATGTATGCGGACCAATGAGCAGCATTGCTAGGGGAGGATTTCGATATTTCATTACATTCACCGATGACTTATCTAGATATGACTATGTCTATCTGATGAAGTCAAAGAGTGAATTGTTTGAGATGTTTAGAACATTTCAAAATGAAGTACAAAATCAACTTGACAAAACAATTAAAGCACTTCGATCCGATCGTGGTGGTGAGTATTTGAGCCAAGAGTTTGACAATCATCTAAAAAACTGTGAAATTGTTTCAGAGTTGATTCCACCCGAAACGCCACAATGGAATGGTGTTTCCGAGAGGAGGAATATAACCTTATTAGATATGGTTCGTTCGATGATGAGTCAAGTAGACCTTCCTATATCCTTTTGGGGACATGCATTAGAGACTGCTGCGTTCACACTGAACAGAGTCCCTACAAAATCGGCTCCTAAAACCCCACATGAGATGTGGCATGGAAGAAAACCTAATTTGTCTTTCATGAAGATTTGGGGTTGCGAAGCTTATGTGAAGAGACTTGTTTCTGATAAGTTAGCACCTAAATCTGACAAGGTTATTTTCGTTGGTTACCCTAAGGAAACCAAGGGGTATTACTTTTACAACCCGCGTTGAGAACAAAGTGTTTGTTGCTCAATATGGTACTTTTCTTGAGAAACAGTTTCTCAATAAAGAATCTAGTGGGAGTAAAATTGATCTTGAAGAAGTTCAAGAACCCAAAAATAACATGAAACCGATAGTAGAGACTGAACCAAGTCCACAAGAAGTTGTGGAACCGGTTCAAGATCCACAAGTCCATCGTAGATCGGATAGGTTATGATCCGCACCCTAGAGATATGGATTTCTCGTGTCGGAAAGTAATGAAGTGGAAGTCATTGAGAATGACGAACCTACTTCCTATCAAGAGGCGAAGTCCGATCTCGATTCGGATAAATGGTTAGAAGCCATGAAATCCGAATTACAATCCATGTCGAATAATCAAGTTTGGAACTTGATTGAGCCACTCGAAGGTGTAAAAACCATAGGGTGCAAGTTTGAAACTTGATTAAGCTAGAAAATAAAATAGCGAGTTTAGGCCTTAAAACAGTGAGTTTAGATTTTAAAGCACCAAGTCGATATATTTAAAAACAGAATTTTTTATAATTTATGAAGAAACACGTTTCCCCAAATTTTTTACTTTAATGCTTTGATAAGTTTTCCATTAAAAATCCCCACACCTTGCCTTGTTAATGAGATTTAAGCATTCTATTAAATAGGATAAATTGGAATCCAAATCCAATGTCCCATTTTTTTATGTATCACTTGTGTACTATTAATGGTTCAAATGTTCACCACATCATTTATGATATTAGTATGACATTCTAATCATTCATAATATGCATATGATTAGTAGTCCTATATTCCCAAAATGAATGTTAATTTTATTTTTTTCAGAAAAATAATCTCAAAATAATAGTCTGTTTTTTTTTCTAAAAAAAAAGTTACTAGATATTGAGTTTTAATTCGCACTTATATTTATGATGCAATATCTCCACCAAAATGACTTCTCCGGTGGGGCACGAATGGCATCTTCTTCTGAAAATTCTAGCAGTGAGATCAGCAGGCAGTTTTATAAACTTATATTGATAAAATGCTAAAATTTAATTTTTTCAATTAGTTCATAAAATAAAAATGAATATTTATTTAAAAATGAGGAGAATAATAAAAAATATAAAGTAAATTTGAACTCCATAAATAAATAGTGGGAACTCTCATTGGTTCAATAAATACTTCCTCCATCTTATTACGTTCGACCACAAGACAAATCACATAGTTTAAGAAATTTTAATAAATGTTTTGAGTAGGTCTGCTGAGAAACGCGTTTTTCCGTCCCTTATGGAGAAACGAGGCTTGTTTTGTCGCGCGATATACATAGCCAGTTTCTGGATATTCTATTCAAAGCTTCTGGATATCCAGAACATTGCATATGGATATCCAGAAGCTTTGAAAAGGATATCCAGAAATCAAAATATTTTTTCTGGATATCCTTTCCAAGCACGGATATCAGGAACATTGAATATGGATATCCGAAGCTTTGAAAAGGAAATCAGGAAAAATATTTTGATTTACGGATATCCTTTTCAAAGCTTACAGATATCCGTATGCAATGTTACGGATATCAGCTGAGAAGTGATATCCAGTTGTTGTGGCTAAGTATGTCGCGCGACAAACCAAGCCCCATTTCTCCATACGCGACGGAGAAACGCGTTTCTCCCAAATTTTGTGAAATGTTTTAGTTAATTTTTACATTTTCAGTTATACTTTTCCATAATTATGTCATGAGAATATGGGCATGTCTACATGGTTGGTCAAATGTAAAACATAAATGATACTTTCTCCATCCCACTTCAAGATTTCACCTTTCCCTTTTGATCCGTTCCACTTTAAGGTTCCCTTTCTTAAATATGAAAAGTTTTTCATATATTTATACCCTTATTATCTCCATATATTTACAAAAAATCCATTCATTATACCCTTATAAAGTTAACATATTTACAAAAAATTCAATAATTAATTTACTATTTCTTCCACTCATTTTCTCTCCTATTAAATATTTTTAACTTTTACATTCTCTCTCCTATTCCCTACCACACATTTAACTTTTATATTCTCCCTTCTTAAATTTTCTACCCACTTTAAAAAAATTTCTTAAAAAGCGTGTAAATCCACCTATGAAACCTTAAGGTGGGACGGAGGAAGTAGTATAATAGAAAAATAAGATATAAATTTGCATTGAATTTATAAATGGCCAAACAAAATGAGACAAACTGAAATAAAAATGTGGCCAAATAAAGTTTGACGGAGGGAGTAGTTAAATACGAGTACATGTCATTATATGGAGATTTAGAACAAGAGGCATTCCTGTATTTATGAATAAAATAAAGGGGTAGATTTAACTTGTGGATAGAAGTGTTGGTAGAAAAAGAGGGGGTATAATTGAATTGGTGAGAAGTTGGGGGGTGTGATCAAAGCATATTAGAGATAGCATGCGCATTTCAGAGGTGGAAATTATTTAGAAGCCAGAAAAAAATATATTTAGTGGACGCATGACATTTGGTGGGACCCACTTTGTACACGCGGAACTATAGACCACGTCCGAAAATGAAGGGCATGCTCTAATTATTTTGGATTTTTTATTTTCAGATAATCTTCTTTATTAATAATGTTTATGAATATTGGATGTGGGATAATATCTCTAACACGCCCCCTTGCGTGTAGCGGGCTTTGTCAAAGCATACAACGTGGACTTATCAATCGGGTGGCGCGGAGTAACATCGTGGGCCGTTGGACCTGCATGTAAAAGCACTTGCACGTCTGTCTTAAAGTCGAGGTTCGCGCCCAAAATCGGTGGTGATAAGGAGTGGTCGGGATCTTTATATATTATATGCGAAGGTTTGTCGATTAAGATGTGGGATAATATAATCCCTAAAATACTAAAATTAAATACTGATGCACAAAACTATTATCGCTAAATATTTTTTAATTTTACTAGGAAAAATAATTCAATACAAATTATTGATTAGAATTCATATTTGAGTTGACTACTAAAAATTAAATAGACTATTTTTCTGGGACAGATCCTCTCCGTGTTAAAGAATGATAGTTTAGGAGTAGCATGGTGTAGACGATGTAGGGTCTCTTAGGCTGTGTTTACTGCCTCCTCTGTACCAAAAAAAAAAAAAAAAGAAGATATTTTAAACCACACGAAAAACATGATTTTCTGTTAAAAAGTTAATGGAATTGCGATTTCTGTTAGAAGGTTAAGGAAACCTGTCACTATTTGCTATAAAGTTAACAATATTTTTGAGTTTTCATTAAATAGTTAACATGCCTATTAGTTTTAAACTAACCTCAAGTTAAATACCTAGCATGTCCCTTTTATTCCGTTCACTTAACATATTTGTTCTTTCAACCTTGTTTTATTGATATGTCCTCGAGAAGAGACACTATGAACCCTATAAATTGAAAACAAATCTAGCTAATTGATGAAAAACTCAATAACTCAGTTTACAAGCATCAAAATGATAAAACCTTAGTCTCTCTTATTGTTTTTCTCATTTAAATATACATTTATCATTCAAGATTACTGAGGAATCTTAATTAGTGCAAATTAAAGAAAGATTCATAACTATTATATTTTGGGAGATTTTGATCTATCAATGTATGAACCAGAGCAAGGATCGAAAATATTGTTTTACATGAGCCAGTTATATAACAAGTAATAGTGTTTAATTTTAAAATTTTGTGTTTATGATACTTAATAAATTAGTAAGTATCTCTATTTCATCTTGTTCATCATAATATATACTCCGTAATTATTAAAATATATTTTAATATTTAGAAAGTGCTCTAAGAAGTATTTTTTTGAAAAAAATATATTGAGAAAGAAAATATCTTTAGAAGTATTTTGTGAAATTATATTTATTTTTATCTTGAAAAAGTAGTTTGAGAAAATATATTACTCCCTCCTCCCAAAATGTTTGTCCCATTTGATTTTTTTGTTGAACTTTGACCACAAATATATGACAATTTAATTATGTTCATGAAATTCTAAAAATTCCTATTGATTCACCATTAATAATATTATCAACAACAACTTTTAAAATTTCATGAATATAATTAATCTCTCATAAATTTGTGGTCAAAGTTCAACAAAAAAGTCAAATGGGACAAACATTTTGAGACGGAGGAAGTAGTTATATCCTATATAAAATACACCTTTGTATCCAATATACTTTTTTTTTTTAAATACACAATTGTATTTGCCATTCATTATATATTTGCAAAATAAGAGTTTAAAAAGTAGATAATAAAAATATCATACAACATACTCCCTCCATCCCGATCGAAATGTCTCTATACACGGGAATTAAGGAATGAATATATATAATGCAAAATATAGATAGTGAAATAAATATTGTGAGTGAAAAGTGATGTAGGAAAGAGAAAGTGGGGTAGGAATAGTTAGTGGATATCTATTGTGAGTATGACAAGTGGGTCACACAAATAAAAAAATAATAAAAAAATTTCATTTTTTGGGTTGAGACATTTTAAATGGGATACCCAAAAAAGTTGGGACACTTCGAATGAGACGGAGGAAGTAATTATTAAAATTTATAAAAAAATAAATTATTTAAATTTGTCCAAAATAAAAAGTAGGCACACACTTGGGAACAGAAGAAGTAAATGATAAGGAGTAATTTTGAGGGGAAGGGAGGCCGGCGGATTTCGAAATGCTATAATGGGAGTTAACTTCAGCTAATGAAAATCGGACAACAAATGTAAAAAGTACGTTACGTGATATAAAAAGTGCATAATACAATGTAAAAAAAAGAGTTTTTATATTATTTATGTGAGCTTTATATAATGTTGTTTGATTTTTACATCACATTTTAATATAAAAGATACTCCCTCCGTCCCATTAGTAGTAGGAAATTTACTGTAGACACGGGAATTAAGGAAAAGTGAATTATAGTGGAGAGAATAGTGAATTATAATGGTGTTGTGAGTATTAAAATAATGTAGGAGAGAGAATGAGTGGAGGGAATAGTAAAGATTCCTTTCCATTTTAGGAAGTTTGTGGTTTGTAATGGGACGACCAAAAAGGAAAGTTTGTGGTTTGTAATGGGACGGAGGGAGTATATTATTATATTCGTTCGAAATATTTTATATTTGTGGTGAAATTTTTATATGACGTTTAATTATGATTTTGATGGAGCGTTGTAGCAAAACACCCACTGTGGTACTGGTGATTCCACATCCGCGGCCGACAAGGAAGAGACGCTAGCGAATGGGAGGGAAGTGAGTGAGCATGCGGCAACTCCACTTACTCACTCCGCCAAGATATAGATTTGTGTACTTTCCACTTCTTTCCCTTTTGCCTTTTCCCACTCTTTTATCCCCAACTCATTCCACCGTATATTTTCATGTCTTTTTTTTTTTTTTTCGGTTCTATCATCCTCATATTTTACCCTCCATCCCAAATTTCTAATATGCCCTTGCTTATTCCTTTTCTCCAACATCATTTTCTTATCAGTAAAAATGTATTGAGAATCAACTAAATAATTGATTATTGATATACGTTCGCTGCATCTCATCAATCGATAGATAATTGTCTTTTAGTATAATCAGGATACAATATATATATATATATATATATATATATATATATATATATATATATATATATATATATATATACTCCCTCCGTCCTTATTAAGTATTAGACAAACACCGCTTACATTTGCGCGGGAATTAAGGAATATGATATTTTAATAAAATGTTGTGAGTGTAAAAGAATGAGTGGAGAGAGAATGAGTGGAGGGTGTAATAAATTATAATGGTGTTGTGAGTATTAAAATAATGTAGGAGAGAGAATGAGTGGGGTTGGGTGAATATTTTATTAATATAAAGTTTCCTTTTGGGAGTGTACAGATATTAGCGGGACGCCCAAAAGAAAAGTGTGCTAATATTAGCGGGACGGAGGAGTATATATATATATATATATATATATATATATATATATATATATATATATATATATATATATATATATATATATATATATATATATATATATATATATAGTGTTGAAACTTATGTGGACTTGTATGGTAAAAGATGAAAGTTAAAGATGTTTTTTGAAAAATAGAGCTTTTGGTGAAATTTAGGTGTGTGCGCTAAAATGAGCATAACTTTTGATTTCGGATGAACCACGGAACGCATTTCATATCAAATCGAAGCTCTTTTCGAGACGAACAAAAGTCATCGGGCATAGCCCCATGACACATGTTTAATAAACACAAAGCTCGAATCTTGGCAGTCAAATGATGTGCTGAACTAATTTAATTTTTGTAAACTAATATTTAATTTTTTTAATATTATTTTAAATTATTATTTTAATTCTGAATAATGCCAGATTTGACTTTTGAAATAACAGTTTCAACTGTCATAACTGTTGGAAAATCTGTGTTTTGAAAAATCAAATTTGAAAAAGATATGTCTTTTCAAACATAATCATATATAAACACACATCAGATTGTGTTCATGGTTATACAAGTTTTCATCTTCTCTTTTCCTTCTATCCTTCTGAAAGCATGCAATACATTCGCCAGAATGCTGCAGAAGCGTGAAATAATTTCTGTCTTAAGACACTGCCATACATCACAGGCCTCTATTCTAATTGTGACGTTCAACTTTTATCTTGATTCTGTAATTTTAATTTGTTTAAATAATTCATTTGTATCAAATATACATTATTAATGTTTCTTATATTCTATTTATATATAGAAAAGTAGATTGGTCATAACATATAGTAGAACATAGTAATGCTGAGGCTTCAAAAGATGATACTCCATCCGTCCCACTTCAATTGAGCCACTTTCCTTTTTGGGACGTCCCACTTCAAATGAGCCATTTCATAAATGGAAAGAAGTGAACAGTATTTCAGACATTTATACCCTCATAATGTTTATATATTTACAAAAAAATCATTCATTATACCCTTATAATTTTAACATATTTACAAAAAAATCAATCATTAACTTACTATTCCTCACACTTATTCTCTCTCCTACAAAAAAAATCATTTATTAACTTACTATTTTTTTCACTCATTCTCTCTCCTATTAAATATTTTTAATTTTTATATTCTCTCTCCTCTAATATTTTATCCACTTTCAACTTTTTACTCATTTAAAAAAAAATTTTAAAAAACTTGCAAAGATGTCATGACTTAATTGAAGTGGGACGGAGGAGGGAGTATATTTCTTTCTTTGGAGTAACAAGACCTTGTTAACTTATGCTAGACTAGACATGTAGTAGTAGCACATAATTTTAATGATAACTAAAAGAGGGGTATTTTGGTAAAATTAGGGGATGACAATAAGAAGTGATGGTTGTTACCTTGTAACTGGGAGACAAGGGTACAAGAAACTTTTAAATCAAATCCACAAGGTATTATGGTCTTTGTTCATTGTAAGGGGCGGGCGGCTTCCAATCATTTTCAAGTCCTTTTGCCATTTTAATACCAAGTCAACCATTTTGAGTAATGACCTCATAAGAAAGAGGTCAAAGCCTCATATCCAACTTTTTCTAATACGGAACATTCGGGATCAAAAATCCTATTCATTATTTTGATGCTTATTATTAAGAAAATATTCTATTTGTTTCAAAATGTTTGTTTCATTTGATTTTTTTGTTAAATCTTGACTATAAATTTATGAAAGATTAATCATATTCATGAAATTCTAAAAGTTGTTATTAATAATATTATTAATGGTGAATCAATAGAAATTTTTAAAATTTCATGAACATAATTAAATTGTCATATATTTGTGGTTAAAGTTCAACAAAAAAAGTCAAATGAAACAAACATTTTGAAATGGAGGGAATACAAAAATAAAAATAAGTAAGGGTTTAAAATATAATCGTCTAAAATACTAGTAATAACTAAAGTAGGTAAAAAGTAGAGGAGTGAGTATTGATTTTTTTGTAATTTTATAAAAATAAGAAGGTATAAATATACAAAACAATACTTACTATTTATCATTTTGAGAATAAAATATTATAGGATACTTGACTTGGGTAAAAACTAGGGGTGGACATGGTTCGGTTCAAATCGCGGTTTGAGACCGAACCGAACCAAACCACGCAGTTTGGTTTGGTTTTTTTCTATAAATAGTTTAGCTTGGTTTGAAAATTTAATAAACCGTGTGGTTCGGTTCAGCTCGCAGTCTGAAACCTCAAAACCGAACCAAACCGAACCGAACCAAACCGATTCAGACCGAACCGCGGTTTAGACAATGTCTTGTAATTTGTTTTGAGATGGTTTCTTTTGTTGTACTTGTTAGAACAATGAACTTTCAGTTTACTAAAACTCATTCCTATTTGGATAGTAGTATTTGTGTTTTATGTTTAATATATATGATTGCTAGTTTGATAAAAAAAAAATATGTAAAGAGCAATGCTTTTAGTTGGACAGGTTTGTAGTTCGGATAGCGGTCTAGACCGCAGTTCGGACCACGGTTTGAACCGTTTATGAAACCGTGGTTTGAGATCGAACCGAACCAAACCGAGGTGGTTTGGTTTGGTTTGGTTTGGAATTTTCCCAAACTGAGTACTAGCGGTTTGGTCTCCAAATTTCTTTCAAACCGAACCATGTCCACCCCTAGTAAAAACGAAAGTATGACTTTTGATATGATTGATATGATGAAAAAAAGGAAAGTATAACTCTTGATGAGACCTCCGGAGGAAGTGCATAATACATTTTATTATATAAATGTCACCTACACGTCTTTTGTCATGGATTTCAACACTTTTGAGCGTGATATTTTCCCACAATATTAACCCAACACTTACGTTGTTCCATTTGTATAAGAAAATTATATTATTTTAATTTTAATAAATAATTTTTTTATTTAAATATTACAAAATATAATTATTATTATGCAAATTTTCAATTTTTTAATTGACACATCATCAGAAATTATTACCAATAACAATCTCTATAATTTAACCAGAATAAATGAATTTTTATAAATTATTAATCAAAATTCAATTTAAATGACTATTAAATTAAAATAAGACTATCATTTTGAAAAATAAAAAGAGGCATTTACAAAAAACTACTTTAAAAAGATGGAAATTACAAAAAAAAAACACATAAGTTCGAAATTAAAAAAAAAAATTTGTTTTTTTTTTTTAATCAGTTTTGATCAAACAACAGATAATTTCAGTTATGAAAACCTTGAAATTAAAATCCGAATAATATTCAACTCCTTAATTCTCTCCTAAACCCCATTTACAAGACAAGAAACTGTACCATACCACTATAAATACCTGGCATAAATCTCATAATTTTGGTAACACATTCTTTGGCTTTAAACTATTGTCAATTGATTTGCTCTTATACACACATAGACTTATTATCACGTTGCAGGACATTCGCCGGTTAAGCTCTAACTTAATTTACGTATTTGTTAATCTTTTTCAGTCTATTCAAATCACCAATAATACTCGACCCGCTGAATTTGAGTTGATACGACGTTTTTGAAATTATCCATCGTATACACTCAATTCCGGAAAAAAAAGGCTCTTTAGAATTACAGTGATCAATTTAATTAAATTTTACTAACAAAAAATTTAATTAAATTGATCATCTTAATGAGTCAAAAAATTTCGAAAGTGATGAAGTGACATGGCGATAAGGGTATTTCTAAAACAGAGAGATTAAAATCATGAAGAAAAAAATTCTAATACTTTTTTTATTTGAATTTATTACAAAAAACTCACTAAAAAAATGACATTTAGAAATAAAAAAAAAAAAAGGTAAGATGAAAAATTACAAAAACTATTTTTTTTCTTTTTTTACAAAAACTTTTTTTTTATCAGTTTTGGTCAAACAACTGATAATTTCAGTTATCAGTTGTTTGAAACACAAATTACTCTTCAAACAACTGATAATTTCAACTGATAACTGAAATTATCAGTTGTTTGACCAAAACTGATTAAAAAAAAGTATTTTGTAAAAAAAGAAAAAAAAGTAATTTTTTATAATTTTCCATCTTACATGTTTTTTTTTGTAAATGTCATTTTTTTGAGTGAGTTTTTTGTAATAAATTAAAGATTATTAACCTTTGGGTGATATTATGATTTCAATATTCAACATTTAATATTCATTTGTCCACTTGTACAACATAAGCGTGAATTGATCAATCAATTGAAAATACGTTTAACAAACATGGGAAATTAGCTTGCTAATGCTAGGTAGGTGTGGATGTTCAATAATCAATAAAAGGCAATTTGGGGACAAACTCATTGAATCTTTTTGGTGAGTGGGATTTGTTGGTGACCCAAAATCCTTTATGCCCCAAAAATGTTGTCAAAAAAAAAAGTGAAGTTTGGAGTGGAGTACTGTGACAACAAACTCATATCAACCTTATCATCATTTAAGGATTTTATCCTCTGTTCTAAAAGACCCCGTCTAAGGGTGTCTAGCCGCCAGCGCTGGCCTCTCCAACGTCTGGGTTAAGTTTCGCTGGTGCCCTGACTAATCCCGACTAATCCCGATTAGTCCCCGACTAGTCCCCGCCTAGGCGCTAGGCCCGGCTCCGCCGCCTAGCATCCGCCTAGCGCTTTTTAGAACCTTGATTTTATCATAATTTTCACTTTAGTTCACCACATTTTAAATTTAGAATTATTGCAGATATAAAATTATTATTATTTGCAGTTGCACTCGATTGAAATATGTGTTTCATTTGCCTAATCGGTCATATCAATTAGCACTTTGTTTAGCCAATCCAATTATACAACTTGCCAATAAGGAGGATTTTGATTCCAATATCTCCCCTACGGAGAAGCCCTTATCATCAGGTTTTTGAATATCGCTCAATCAGAAGGTATTTAATTGCTCTGATTAGTGAATTTTAAAATGAGTCTATTCACGCAATTAAAATTCCACGATTTACTATGAGAATGGAGAGTTAAGAAGATTGCCTTCCATATTTCTTCAAGAGTTGGAATGATGCACCACTTTCTATTGAAGGTGATATAGAACAACATTGCACACATACAAAAATCGAATTCTGCAAAATATTGCAGTGTAAATATAACATCTATCTACAAAATCTATTATACAACCCTTAAATATTTTATTCTTTATATATTTTTCCATTTCACTAAAATTCATTAAAATAAATGTCAGAACAACCACAACCTCTACACTCACAAAGTTAATCCATTTCACAAACATTGCTCCATTTCACTAAAGGAATAATTTTACGAGGTTCGCTCATCCAAATCATTATTTATAAAAGTTTAGGTAAGATTCAAAAACTCACACACTAGTAGGTCTGCTGAGAAATGCGTTTCTTCATAACTATGGAGAAACGTGTTTTTAATAGCCAGAAGCTTTGCATTTGATATCCAGAAAAAAAAAAACCCAAGGCCAAGACCAAAGTTTCTGGATCCAGAAACTTTGGGTTTGATATCCGTAGCTAGGTGCATATCCGTAAGTATGTGAAATGTATATCCGTAAAGCTAGGTGCATATCCGAAACCTGTTAGGTGCATATCCGAAATGTGTTAGGGCATATCCAGAAATTGCTATTGAAGGTTTACGGATATCCGAAACCTTCAAATGTATATCCGAAACCATCAAATGAATATCCGAAACATTTTGAAGGTTTACGGATATTCATTTGAAGGTTTCTGGATATCACTTTCATAAGGTTCTGGATATCCAGTTCATTGTCGCGCGACAAGTCGGGACCCGTTTCTCCATAACTTATGGAGAAACGCGTTTCTCCCTAGATTTTGGCATGTATAAGAGTTATTTTAGCTTTATAACTTCGGGTATAAGAGCATATTAATTAATAAAATATCAAACTTTTTTTTAAAAAAAAGTAAAAATTTGTGAAAAAAATACTATTATACCTTAAGGTATAAGAGTAATTTTTATCTTACGCATATAATAACGACGGGGCAGGGGTAAGGCTCGATCATTCCTCCCCTTATAGTTTGAGACATCATAAAGTCATAGTCCCTTATGGTAAATGATATTCAAATATTGGATGCTAGTGAATATGTGGTAATGTCTGACAAACAAAAAAGATTGATTGATACAGTCACTGTATTGATGCCTAATGCAGAACATATGTTTTGTGTTATGCATATGTTGTCTAATATGAAGACTGCAGGGTTTAAAGGTCTGATATATAGAGATCAATTATGGAATGCTGCTTCTGCCACAACTGAGAACAAGTTTAAACCATGTATAGATGAAATTGCTGCCTACAACACTAATTGCTTGAACTGGTTCTTAGATAAGCCACCTCAGAATTGGTCTAGGTCACAAGTTAGAACAAACAGCAAGTGTGACATGTTGTTGAATAATCTTGCTGAGAGCTTTAACAACTTCATTCTTGAGGCTCGAGAAATACCAGTTTTTTCTTGTCTTGAAACAATTAGAAACATGAAAATGAGTAGACTTGAAGAGAACATAGAGACTGCAAGAAATAAGTGAGGTGGTTTAAGGTTATGCCCCAAAATTCACAAAGAACTTGAAAAAAAGGAAGAAATGGGTTAGTTAGTGCATTCCTAATTCCTATGGAGGAGGAAAATTTCAGGTCTCATGTATGAGTGGTTGTCAATACTTTGTCAATTTAAGATAAATTACTTGTACATGCAGAAAGTGGGATTTGAGTGGGATTCCTTGCAATCATGCCATTTCATCCATGCTTTTGAAAGAAGAGGTGTTGGTCCCAAAGGTGGCAACAAGGGTGAAAATACAGCTAGAGGGGGGGGGGGTGAATAGCTGTAAAAAAAATTTTCGCCCTCTATTTAAAAGCTAAACCTCTCGCTTACAAAATCCTCTTGCAGTTGATAATAGACTGCAAGTGATAGTGTAAAATGCACAGCGGAATAATAGAGTGTAAAGCGGTTTTGAGAGGCGGTTTGTAAAATGCGGTTTTGGTGGTGCGGTTTTGTTGAGAGCAGTTTTACAAACACGTGTATTTTGACTATGTTAACTCCAAACACTTTTTCACAATAATGGATAGCTAAATTAAGATCAAACAGAGACAAAGATAAATAATTAGCAAGCACAGGAAAAATAAATGCAGAAAGTAAGAACACGCTATTTGGAGTGGTTCAATCGATAAACGATCTACGTCCACTACCAAGATGGTTAGTCTTGGATTTCTAAGAGAGATTTTATATTAAGTATTGCGAGATTACAAAGTACAATAAAATCTTTTCTATGAAGAACAAATTCAAAACTATAACCAGTGTATCTCAAGTGTTTAATCTATGTGATTAGAACAAGTGAGGTGAGTGTGTGAGAACAAGATCAAATCTCTTTAGATCTGTGAGATGTAGAGCACAATGATTCTTGATTGTGTTAAGGCTTGATTTCTGGGCTAAGGAATATTTCTTGAAGAAAGAAGATGAAGATTCAAAGGATTGAATGATTTTACGGGCGTAGCTTCGGCTTCTATGAACACAAAGCACTTTCAAATTCTCAAGCAATCTTCAAATGGTGAAGATTGGGGGTATTTATACCCAAGCATCAAGAAACTAGCCGTTGGATACGGTTTGTTGTAAGGACAGTACTTGATGCAATCCTATTGGTCCATAGCAACCACTTTTGTCCTTTGGAGCAGTGCTGCGAGATAAAGGCGATCGAGGCTCCAAAGTGTAAGCAATGAGGTTAGGACACCTGTCACCTTTTCAAGATCCTTGCAGATCTTTTCTGACATAGAATCACGTGACAAGATATGGTGGTTGACTTTTGATATTGCTGACGTGGATCTCAATAGTAAAAGTTGGTTTACTTCAAGTAGCCAATCATTGGATGCGGTTGGTGAGACGCGGTTAGGAATGTGCGGTTTTGCTACACCAGGGGTTTGCAAGGATGCGGTTGTAGGTGAACTGCAATGATGCGGTTCAACAAGCGGTTTGCACTGAGGTAGTTCATTGAGCAGATTCAAGGAATCATACATGCGGTTGCATGTGCGGTTCTAAGGGGCGGTTTTGAATACTGCTGGAACTGCAAACTTACATCCAATGAGTCTTGTGTCATACTTCAAGCCTAAGATTAACCTATTCTATAAAATGGACTTAGCTAAAAAATTGAAGTCTAAGCTTCATTACATAGGGTCCTAAAGTCCTTAAAATAGACAGGAGGTTATGGTATCAATCAAATCTAATACAAAATAGGAGGGTTAAAACATGCATACCCAACAATCTCCCCCTATTTGATTGATGCCATTACCTACTATAACAAAAGCAAACATTGTACTTGGTAAGAACATGTCCATAAGAATTTAACATGGTAATTCATGTCCCAAGTCAATGCACACACTTAGCTTAAGCTATAGATTTCTATACTTTCTAAAAGATGAAATTTTACAATATGACAAGTATAGAAAAGCATTCAGTGCACTTAAAAAATTGTGAGTTTAAGTTCAAAGTGCGGTTTAAACTGAATGTTTAAACATCAATTCAAAATAGTGATTTTAAGTTAGAAAATATTTGAATGAGTTTATAAACCATAAGAGGTTTCATTGTTCTACAAACAAGTAGTTTGATATGAACAAGGTTTTGGAACCAAATGATGCATTTTTCATTACTACCAATACGGTTACACTTACAATGGTAGAAAAGCAAAATACAAAGGTTTCAAAAAAAAAAAAAGTTGGACAAAAATACATGGAGTGCGGTCCAACAAAACAAAAAGGAGTTCAGCAAAAAGGATAAAGGAATTACAAAAGAGAAATCCTAATGCTGACGCGGTTGATGATGCGGTTGATGATGGCGCGGTTGATGTTGATGGCGTGCTTGCTCTCTAGGTTGATTGACTTCTTCTTTGGGGCATTGCGGTTACGAAGGTCTGAAGGCTGAGCTTTCACCTCTGATATTTCTTCTGAGGGCTCTAAGGTCTTCAACCTGTCTAGCAAGGGTAGTCTCAACAGTTCGTAGTGCGGTTACAGATTCAGCAGCAGCGGTTCCAACAGCATCAACTGATCTGGAGTTGGCATCAACACTGTCTTTGATTTGAGTAGTGAATCCTTCAATGCAGGCCTTCAAAGAATTGTAGAATGTGAAGATCTCATCCTGAATGGCTACTGTTTGAGTAGAGAGAGCATCTCTAAGTGGTTCCAGATCAACAGTCACATTCAGGTTGGACTTCAATTCCTTGATGGAGTTGTCTAGCTTGAGGTTGAAGCCTGCTTTGAGGTTCTCAAATCTAAAGGAGATATCATCATCAAAATTCTTTACTTGCTCTTTGATACTGTCTCCCACTATGTTGAGGTCAACATTGATTCTTTCTTTGAGGGAGTCCAGTTCAGAAAAGATTTTCAGCTGCAAGTCATCCAGAGCGGTTTGGGAAGGAGCGGGCGAGGTTGAGGCTTCTTTGCGGTTGGGTTTCTTGGAGGGTCTTCATGAAAGCAATCAGTGCAGAGTTGGTGGAGGTGACAAACTCACTGGAAAGATTGGTGAGCATTTCATGAAGTTGAGATTTCGAAACAGCATCACCCATGGCTTTGAGCACTCCAGTGGCTAGATCTTCTTTAAAGGCTTGGAAGCATTCAGTAGCTGCGGTTTTGACAGCTTCTGTGGACACTCTCTCCCCCTTAATGGCATCAATCAATTGGGATTTCATGATGGCCATTTCAGCGGTTTGAGCATCAACCTTGGCATGTAGAGAACGGTTGGAGGCTTCCAGGTTGGCATTGGATGCGGTTAAGGCCATGTTGGATTCGGTCGGTTTAGCATGTGGCCTTGGTTTACAATCAACTGTGATTGAATCAGTTGAAGGGTTGAAAGAATTTGAAGGTAGTCTGAGGGTGCGGTTGGAGTTGTAGGAATTTGGGTAATTGAGGGAGGCGGTTGAGATTGGGTTGGAGGTGCGGTTTGTGAAATGGGTTGAAGGAGGGTTTGGAAAAGGCAGCTGGTAGGGACTGTATAAGGTGAAATGGTTGAGGGAGGAATTGGTTGTGTTTGGGGTAAAGGGATAGAAGCGGTTGGGATAGGTAATGAGAGGATTGGTGCGGTTGAGATAGGTGCGGTTGGAGGAGGTGGAATGATAACATTTGGAATACCAGAAGTTATAGGGTTGGAATTTGATGAAGAACTGGTATGAGAGGTATGGACAGAAACAGGAGGGGTTCTTTGCGATTGAGTGGGTGCGGTTTCAGGAATGGGTGAGGTTTGATGAGGCGGAGTAGGAAGGCGGTCAGGAGTAGGTGATTTATGAGGAGGAGAATTTTCAGGAGGAGGGGTATTGACGCGGTTTGGGGAAGGAGTTCTGTCGCGGTTAAGGTTGGATATTGAGATGGCTGGGGTGTGATGTGAGTAAGGTGGTGATTGGGCGCGGTTTGAAGTAGGGGACTTGGAGCGGTTGGAAAGTTGAGGTGAGGCAGTTGGGGTGTTGGATTGGTTAGAGGAAGAATTTGATGTGGAAGTGGATTGGGATGAGGAATGTGAAGAGGATGATGGGGATGAAGGTGGGGTAGGTTGTTTGGAAACACGTTGCAAAAAGCATTTGGGGCCTTTGGTTGGTGTTCTTTTCTGGGCAATCTGCTTAACCCTCTTTGGTTTCTCCCCCTGAGCGGTTGCAGCTCTTTGCGGTTGAGGAGGAGAAAGCGGTTCAGGAGTTGGGGCTTTGGAAGGTGCTTTGTCAGGGGATGGCTGAAGGGAATGGATAGGAGATTGAGGAGGGGTTTGAACAAGCTGTTGGGTTAGGGGCGGTTGAGAAGGAGGCGGGTGGGAAATGGGGTCTTTGGATTTTCCTTTGACAGATACCTTCTCAGCTCTTGCTTTTTCTATTCTCTCAATCTCAGCTCTATAAAAATTGGACAACTCCTCATCATTAATCTTTGCCAATTTAGCTTGAGTTTCCTTGGCCTTCTTGGCCCTAGCAATCAAAGGAGGGATAGATGCATCCTCTTCTTCTTCTTCTTCTTCAATGACCTCATCTTGAAGGGTCATCTTCTCCTTTTCCTTCCTTGGCTTTTTTTGCGGGGCTGCACCGGTTGATCCACGCGACTTGGATGGTGCGGTTCTGGAAGGCTTTGGGAGCGGTTCAGAAGGAACTTTTCTTTTCCTTGAAACTTTCTTCATTGCTTTTCCAAGAGCGGTTGCAGCAGTAGCAGGGGTCATTTCAACATATGGCTCCTTGGTCTGAGAAGTATCAGCATCATATAAAGTCTTGTAATCAACATTCCCAAAAGAAAATGCGAAGCTGTGACAAGCCTTGAGCCCAAGAGATTCTTCAAGTCCCCGGTGATAGCAAATATCGGGAGTAGAAGTTCTCATATCCTCCAAGTCTTGGTAGTTTGCAAAAATGGCGGTTAGCAATCTACCAAAGGGTCTCCACACTGGCATGCACATTTTTGGTCTTCGTTGATAGGCATCTATCTTGTTTGCAAGTTCTCGCATCAAAATTTTGGGCCAATGGAGCTTCATCTCATTGAAGATGGCACAACAATGCGCCATTGGTGAGAGGTGAAGTTGTTGTGGTTTTCGGTCTTCCCACACAGACTTCCCTACAAGATAACAAAGGAGGCTCATCATCTCTCCAAAATCTTTCTGGCGTAGTCTTGTAGTGACCGAGAAAGGGAATCCGGGGTTCCAGTGAGGGTGGAACAGGTAGCATCCTGGACTTCTTGAGAAACTTCAACTGGAGCACCAGATACTTGAAAATTGAAGGTGCTTCTGATATCCAGGTAATCAATTGAGACCTTGAACCCTTCAACAACTCCCACTAGACTTGGGATCTTAGTACCATCAGAAAGCTCAATCTCTCCACTCATTGCGGTTGAGTAGAACTGATCAATGAATAAAGGAATGGTATAGGCTTGCTGTTTGGTGAAGAGGGGAAGGATTCCAGAAACTTGCATCCTTCTGATCATCCCCCTTCCTAGGGCATCAGTCTTCAACTCTGGTTCATTAATCTCCCATCCTGGTAAGAAATATTTGGTATTCTACAAATAAAACACACAAGTTAGAATACATTAAGAAAATCACAGTTCCCATGCGGTTGGTGCACACATGCGGTTGGCAATAGTGCGGTTTTGGAAATGAAAATTTTCAACCACAAGAAACTGTGAACATAGGTAGGAAATAAATAAGAAAAATACAAAAGTATATACTTAGTACGTGGCATTGTAATCCAAGGTTATCCCACACTGCAAGCGGTGCTTAGAGAGGAAGGTTATGGTGTCCAGCCTATATACTTAGTAATACTTAAGTAGTTTCTAGCATGCGGTTTTGAAAATGTATATGCGGTTTTCAGCATGCGGTTTAGAGACAAATTAATATGCGGTTTTGAAACATGTAATCAGCAATAATAAGTGCGGTTTTAAAGCATATATTATGCGGTTTCTAAGGATGCGGTTCAAACATGCAACACATAGATAAAATTTTCAGAAATTTTTCTAAGTAAGGAAAAACAAGTTTGAAAATTAGGTCAAACCAAAACATAAGAACTTTTCTGAAAATGAAAATGAACAGTCACATGAGTGCATGAAGAACACGAAGAACACCAAGAACAAAGATTTGAACAGTGTTAACCAAAATGAACAAATAATATGTCAAAATGATCACATTGAGCAGTAGATTAACTATATAACAATAAAAACATCTACTTTGTTTAAAATCACCCAGAAAATGGAAAAATCAAAAAGTGGGTTTCGAACCTTAGAAAATTTAAAACTCAAAATCAGTGTTTAAGATGTTGGTTGATCATAAAACAAAGTACAGAAACTTAATCTATGCATGATTCCGAACAAAACCTAACAAATATCATGCAAAATGATCAAGAAATGAAGCATATATGAACAGAAATTAGGTTAAGTTGTTCGAAGCTTGAAGCTTTTCAACAATGGCAGATTATGAACATGAACATGTAATGATTTGCAGAAGATTTAAGAAGATTAAGTTTAAGAAATCATACCATGTCTTCAATGGGTTTGGGTGCCATTGATGAAGAAAATACTTAGAAATTTATGAAGCTTTTGAAGGTTAGAGAGAGAAAACGAGTTTGGTAGAAAGACCGACAGTACGATGCGAGACGACGGTTGTAAAAAGGTTGGTAAAATGGGAATGATTTCTATTTAAAGGAAAGGGTTTAGGGTTTGGCAGTTGAAAAGACTGCACTGGTTGCACCCTTTCAGCTTCAACCCATCAACCAATGACGGCTGACATGAAGCCTAATTAATGCTAATGTTCCCTTGCATTAAATGCTCTCAAAATTCAAATTTTTGTGGGAAAACATTTGCAAATAAACCCTTAAAGAAAAATAAGGACTGAAAAATAAATAAAAGAATTTGAGCAGTTTTTTTTTTTTTTTTTTTTTTTTTTAAGCAAAAGTTAGAAATTACTCCAAGTTGAAACGCGGTTGTGTAACGATGTGTTGCCTTTTTCGCGGGAAAAATTCGATTTTTGCGTTTCTTTGAAAAACCAAATAAAACCGGAAAAAACGGAGTCCCCACGCCATTTTAATTTTGAAGGGCCAAAACTTTGAAAAAAGCCCGAGATCAGAGATTTAGGTTCGGAGGTCATGTTACGCGTCGGGAAGGACGTTAGTGTGCACCCGACGCGCCTCGTAAAACGAGTCTTCCAAGCTGAAAATCATTTGTGTGTGTGTGTGTGTTTTGGCCAAAATAAGTTGAAACTGGAAAAAGTAAAAATTGGGATGTCTTTTTAAGACTTTGAACTGATCCCATGATTTTTTGGAGAATTTTTGGTTTGAGATTTGGTACTCAAAAAACCCTTTGAAGTTGAGAAGTCACTTCTGCCAGAAGAAAATGGCAGCAGACACCTGATTTTGAAATGGATTCAAGGGTCCTAAAACTTCATAATCTGGATGAACTCAGAGAATGAAAGTTTCTCTAGACTCCTTGAATAAACTTTGTGTGAAAGAAATTTCCATTTTGGAGAAGATTTGAGGGGTCAAAACCTTCTGGAAACCTCAGATATGAGATCTGGATTCCCAGAAGCTGATGAACTAGCCTCTGAAAGAAAAATTGAAAAGAGGAGTTTTACTCACCCAAAAAATAAGGTAAAAATATTTCTGGAAAGCTCTGGATGTTGGCTACAAAAAGTGTTTTGTAGTCAACACCAAATTCTAAGTTCATCTGTGTCCAAAAATTAAGACCATGGACTGAGGTCTGAGAAATTTGCTACTGGACAGCAACTTCTCAAGAAAGAAAATATGATTTTAAGGGGGTTTTGCATCCATGCTTGTCCCCATTTCCCTAGGTTTTGGTTAGTGATCACTAGACATTTTAGTGGTGAATCAACTATACCAAACCATCCTTGGGGTACATTAGGACTAAGCATTTCATTTGCTTGGGGAGGGGATTTTACCCTTTGAAATCAAGATTTAGTGCTTGAAAATGGTTTTTAGGGTTTTGAAAGTGCATTTTTGCAAGTAAGCAAGAAAAGCTTTGAAAATAATGTTGATCTTTGTAGAAGATCATCCATGGAGATGGTCTTCCATGGTGATCTTCTTAGATCTAGAGAAAGAAGATGAAAGAACTACATTTTGTAGTTTGAAGATGCATGCATGGATGAGATTTAGGGTTAGGAAGAGGAGGGTTTACCAATCTTCCTTGTGTTCTTGAGTGTTTGGCTTGAGTGTATGAGTGTTTAGGGCTTGAATATGAGAGTGAGTGGATGAGTATGAGTTGGGAAAGATTGGAGAGAAAAAGGTGACAATTCTTGTGAATTCTCACTGTTTTCTCTCTATATTTCGCCAGAGGTTCGATGCAATTGTGTTCTTCCCTTTTCATTTCTGTGACTGGAGGGCTCAATTTATAGCCTTCTGAAAATTACATACTTGTCCGCGCGGATAGGATCAGGCAGCGTGCACTGTTCATTAAATGCGGCTTGACTTTGGACAAGAAGAATAATCTTTTTCAAAATTCAAATTGACCGGCCGAGTTTTGTTTCCAGCATTGCTATATTTGGTTTTCTTCATTTGTTTTTCTTTTTTGAGATTCTTTTTAAGGTTTAACCTTAAATAACAATGCCCATTTTACCCTCACTTTGTTAGGAATGTTAGGATAGTTAGGAATTGTTAGAAATGTTATAACTTCCGTTAATTTTCTAACGAAAATTCTAACAAGCTCAAATTGGAGCACTTACAGTAGCCCCTCGGCGACGGCGCTTTCGAAGGAAGCGGGGTCGTCGATAAGAGTAAGGCTCCATATTTGGCAGGATGATCGAGTGATCGGGTGGCTGAACCTAGCGATAGGCTACCTACGTATCCCGAATGGGAATCAAGCCGGCCGTAGTTCGGGTCTTTGACCCTGGAGATGATGGCGTTTTAGGTGCCTCGAACCTGATGAGCGAGTTCTACAGTCGTTTGCTGGAGAGAAACTCTGCTGGGGATAAGAGATGACCATTTTCGGTCTGATGGGTATCCGCTCTGCTGGGGATAGGAATGACTATTTTTGGTCTCTGCTGGGGATGATTGCGATTTATCGCTTGATAGCGTCTTAGGTGCCTCAAACCTTGGAGATGGCGTTTTAGGTGCCTCGAACCTTGAAGATGGCGTTTTAGGTGCCTCAAACCTTGAAGATGGCGTTTTAGGTGCCTCGAACCTTGATGATGATGGCCTTTTAGGCGCCTCGGACCTTGATGATGGTGGCTTTTTAGGCGCCTCGGACCTTAATGATGATGGCTTTTTAGGCGCCTCGGACCTTTGATGATGATGGCTTTTTAGGCGCCTCGGACCTTAATTTGAAATGGTCTTTCGGTGGACTTTGTCTGCTGCCGAAGGATAGGGTGACCGTTTTGGTCGAGGGGCTGGACCTAATGATAGGCTACCTACGTATCCCTAGTGGGAATCAAGCCCTTTCGTAGTTCGAGTACTACTCGAGATTTCGTTGGCTTTTGGGATTCCGTTAACTTTCTTTGGGGATTTCGTTAGCCTTTCTTTGAGGAAAATCGAGATGTATTCGTGCAGGAAATCGGTCTTACGTTTGTGCCGTTGGATGATTTTGATGAAAGATACGGGATCCGTTATCTTTCTCGGGGCACTCGGTCTTACGTTTGGCTATAGGGGTAATTTTGATGAAAGATACGGGATCTCGTTATCTTTCTCGGGGCACTCGGTCTTACGTTTGGCTAGGGGTAATTTTGATGAAAGATACGGGATCTCGTTATCTTTCTCGGGGCACTCGGTCTTACGTTTGACTGCAGGGTAATTTTGATGAAAGATACGGGATCTCGTTATCTTTCTCGGGGAAATCGGACTTACGTTTGGCTATAGGGGTAATTTTGATGAAAGATACGGGATCTCGTTATCTTTCTCGGGGCACTCGGTCTTACGTTTGGCTAGGGGTAATTTTGATGAAAGATACGGGATCTCGTTATCTTTCTCGGGTCACTCGGTCTTACGTTTGCTAGGGGTAATTTTGATGAAAGATACGGGATCTCGTTATCTTTCTCGGGGCACTCGGTCTTACGTTTGGCTAGCAGGGGATAATTTTGATGAAAGATACGGGATCTCGTTATCTTTCTCGGGGATTCGGTCTTACGTTTGGCTTAGGGGTAATTTTGATGAAGATACGGGATCTCGTTATCTTTCTCGGGGCACTCGGTCTTACGTTTGGCTAGGGGTAATTTTGATGAAAGATACGGGATCTCGTTATCTTTCTCGGGGCACTCGGTCTTACGTTTATTTTGATGAAAGATACGGGATCAGTATCTTTCTCGGGGCATTTTCTTGATCGCTTGGGGTGACTTTGGTTAACTTTGGTTAACTTTGTCAAGTTAGGGGCCCGGAGTGCGAGTCTGAAATTTTAAGGGGCAAAAGGGTCATTTTGACCCTTGCAATCCTATCCGCGCGGATAGGGATGGAAAGTCAGGGGTATTAATTAGGGCGCGCCCTTCTTCTTCCTCGGTCAATTTTTGAAATTGTCGAGAGCGAGAGAGAGAAAAGCTGCAAAATCCGCCATTTTTGGCCATTTAAGCTTCAAAATCTTAGATTTTCTTCGATTTTGAGCAATGGAACACGGGAAGGCGCTTTTCAAGGTCAGGACGTGGTCCCATAGCGGAGAGCGATTGGAGCTCGTCAGGATGAGGAGGCATTACAACCTCTTGCAATCGGTTACGGAGGAGCATTACCCCGATGCTTGGCAACATTGGGCTTCGGATCCGCATCTCGAACGGTATATTTCGAATCCTCTTGATCCTCTTGTCGATTTCTTGTTTGAAATTTTTGGGTGATTTTTGAATATTTTTTTGAATATTGAATATTGATATTGATGATATGCAATGTTGCAATGAATTTGTGAGTGTCCCAAAAATGTGCATTTTGCTTGGGAAAAGAATTGGCATTTTCGCCACATTTTTTTAATTCGAAAATTTCATGTGAAAATTCGAAGAATTGTGATTTTTTTTTTTTTTTTGGAATTGAATATTGCATGTTCTTGATGATGATATTTTTTTTTTTGAAATTGAATTTTGATATTGATGAATGATGATGCAATGCATGCATTTTGTTTGGAAAGAATGGGCATTTTGCCAATATGAGATGTATGTATGTTTAGGATTTTTTTGAAAAGTGGGACGGATTTTTCCTCCCGTTGTATGTAAGATGGATGATATGCATGTATGCATTTTTTTGAAAATGGGACGGAGTTTTTACTTCCGTAGGAATGCATCCTCTTTTTTTGATGAATGCATTGGGACTTGCAAATTGTTTTCTTTCATGCGAGAAAAATGGGGCTATGCTCATTGTATCTTTGTTATCTTTGTCGAATTTTTTTTTTTTTAATGTAAATGCAAAGGCAATCTTTTGACATTTTCTCTCTTTTTTTTACGGGCGGAAACCGTTTTGTGACGGAGCAGCGAACAAGATGAAGACTCGAGGATCGGTGGAGTACGTGATTGACTTGTGGGATCGGCTTCCGAATGCGGGCCGAGGAGCTTTGCCGAGTCAGAGACGGATCGTTGTCGAGACGGGGCTCACGGGAGTTTGTCGAGTGCTTGAGGGGTGGTCAAGTTCCCTAAGAGCAAGGAGCTTGATGTTCGCTCTAGCGCGGCATTGGTGGGATGCGACCCACACATTCCACTTCTTATGGGGCGAGGCGGCGTTACGCCTTCGACTATCTTTGCGATCACGGGTCTGTCCTTCAATGGACGCGGCATTGAGTGGAGAGATGGCTACGGCGATCTTGATCTGCGAGCTCTTCTTGGATTTTCCCTATTCCCAAAAGGGGATGGGGATGGAGTATGCCGTGGTCTTCGGTAAGATTGTGGAGACCATCGCGAGTTACGAGGTGGGGAGGATAGGTTTAGCGCCGAAGCGGTGCTAGGTCCTTCCTCTGGTTTACCTTTTCGAGCACGCTCTTTGGGCATCTTTGAGGGACGGCGATCTTTGCCTTCTTGAGGTCCTTGGAGGACATGGAGACGGTTGGAGATATTTCTGGGGGAGGCCGGGTGGTGGTGCTTCGCTCTTGATAGATACGGCCAGGAAGGCTGTGAGCTCCTTGTCTTGCTTGAGTTTGCTCACGGAGGTATAAGCTCTCTTTTGCTTTCCCTCTTTCCTTTGAGCACGCACTTTTATTTGCCTTTGGATTGATTGGATTTTTACCTTTCGCGGTATGGGCGTTGGAGTTTTCACGTCACGGTGTGGAAGCGGCTGAGGCGTACGTCGGGCGTATCCGGCCATGCGATCTTGGTCCAAGCTTTGCCGGGAAAAGATAAGCTCCGGGGCGTACGACTCTCGGGTACGCGGATTGCCTTCCTTTGACGGAGGCCGAGACGGATGAGGGGATGATATTCTTCCCACAGGATCGCTTTGAGGTAGCGCGGTGAAGGGCGAGATACGGGCCGGTGCGGCGGAGGATTTTGAGGGCACGACTTGCGACGTCTACTATGCAGGAGAGAGGGTGACGCGCCGGCATAGCGTGAACTCGCCTTTGAGGACACCGGTGGAGCCTCCCGCCGATATGATGCATCCGGCGATCGGTCCGTGACTGGGATGATTACCGAGCGAGTCGGCACTTCTCGGACTTCGTGGCGATCGAGCCATATGCGGACGTTCGTCTTGAGGAGGCGAGGATGCCTCGGGTTTTGGAGAGGGAGGGGCTTGGGATCCGCGGTACCCTCGGACGGATTTTCCTACATCCCGGGATGGGGTCCGATTGAGGGTGCGAGATCCCTCGGCCGAGCGGCTTCCACGAGCTTTCCGGCCTCGTCCCAGGGTATGAAGGTATGGCTTCACCTTTTCCCCTTCTTTTCTTTCTTTTGTTTCATCATCTCTAGCATCACTTCTTTTTTTTTTTGACGCTTTTGCTTTTGTGCGGTTTTCGGAGGTGGTCGTCGAGACAGCGCGAAGCAAGTGATCGGAGCAAGAGGTTCATACGGAGGATGGTTGCTTGCGGGCGCCTCGAGGCTAGGGCGAGAGACCACGGCCGGCACTGTCAGACGGGAGGCTTCTCCTATTCCCTCGGAGACTTCTTAGAGACCCCTCTTTCTCCTCTCATTGATCACCGCGCGGCCTTTGCCTTCGGATCACGTCATTCTTGGGGATCCGTACGGGCGGGGACACGTGCGCGGCATGGTGGTTCGTCTCCGTATGTTCGGGAGTCGGACGCCTTCACCTTCGGATTCGATTTCTTCGGGGATGCAGGTTTTACCCTATCGAGTGTGCGGTTGGTCCAGGCGAGCCTCTTTACGGAGATGAGGACGATTACGAGCCGAGACTTTCGGGGCTCTGACGAGCGGGCCGAGTCGCAAGAGGGCCGGGGGAGACATCGGGCGCGGAGACTCCGATTGATTTTTATTATTTTTTGAGATTTAGATTTGTACAGATTATGCACATTTTTTTTTTTTTGATGTAATAATTTAGGATTTTATTTATGTTTGTTTGTTGTTTTTTTTTGTACACTCTCCTTTTTTTTTTGGAATGTAATAATTTAGGATTTTATTTATGTTTGTTTGTTGTTTTTTTTTGTACACTCTCTTTTTTTTTGGAATGTAATAATTTAGGATTTTATTTTATGAATGCAATGCAATATGAATGCGGTGTTGCATGAGCCTTGGTTTTTTTGCAAGGGTGTTTGGTATATGGGTGGTTTGGGGAGGTTTTTGCACAAGTTTCGAGCAACGGGACGGAATATTCCCCTTTTGGTGTAGCGGCTTGGGCATTGCGGATTTTCGATGGGGAGCAAACGTATCCGCGCGGATGGGGACGACATCGACACTTTGTCCTTTGATTTTGCTTTAAATACGGCTTTGCTTTATTTCAAATTCAAATATCTTCTTCAACCTCCGGCCCAAACTGACCATTTTCGGGAGGAAGAGAGAAAAAACCATGGAAAGCCTTAGAAAAGCTCCCTCAAAATTGTCCCAAGAGTCCCAAATGTCATTTTTCAACAAGTTCAAGGATTGGTCCCGGGAAATTATGCATGAGAGAAGGTCTTTCTTTGAAGAACGGTACAAGGTACGATGCTTGTGGTCTCTCGAAGAATTGGTTCCGGATTATGACCTCTTAAGGGCTTCTTCTTCGTTTTGGGATACTAGAAGGCATGTCTTTTGCCTTTCCTTCAACGAGATTGTTCCGGCGTGGAAGAATTTCGGGCCTTGCTTGGAGGTCCGGAGGTGGAGGAGATAGCAATTCCTTTGTCAGGAGGAGCTTCTTTTGTTGACAAGTTGTGCAACCTTCTTCATCTTTCCGGAGGAAGCACGAGGCATGATCCGCGGTCCGACCATTTTGATATTTCCGGTCTTCCCAGACGGATTTAGGGGCTTAGGCTTGGTGGATGACGCCTATTGGGATGCCTTTGCACTTTGCATGTTCGGCACTTTGTTCATGGTCTATTCCTTCGGGATTTGCCATCGATCTCTGCTTGGATGTTGTCGTCCATTGTCGCACAGGCGAGATGTCGTTCCTTTGATTCTTGGGGAGACTTTTCATGCTCTCGACGGATTAGCTACCGGACGGCGGTACATGCGCGGGGGCAGCCCGTTTCTCTTGACCACTGTGGGCGATGGAGCGTTTGGGGTTCTTCGGGAAACCTACGATATGATCGAGCCTTGGACTTTTGCCGGGAGAGGTGTTGATGTAGACTTTGATGATCGGGGCTCGTGGGCACGTTGGATGGCGGGTCGCCGGGCTGAAGATATCGAGATGGTTGGTGCCTCATTGGCGGGTGGAGACTCGCGAGTGCTTCGGGGACGGGTCCCATGTGGTTATGCTTAGGGGCTTTCTCGGTCCGGTTTCTACATTCCGGCTCTGGTCCTTAGGCGGTTTGGCTTGGAAGCGGAGTTCCTTTGGAGGGCTTTGATGATGTAGCCACCGGGGTGGTGGCTCTGTTTCCATGGATGATCCCTCGGTGTTTCCATTTCTTTCCCGAGTATGGAGGTACGATGCCTTTCCTCCTCGGGTCATTCTCGAGCGTCAGAGACCGGTGTTCACGACCACTTGGTACTGGATTGAGTACGAGGGCATGCAGGAGAGACTCGGGTGGCTATTTTGAGACGGCGTGAGGCCATTGTAGGTGCGGAGGACCGGGCCCCATTTTACGAGAGGAGGAGGGCCGAGGCGAGGGCCAACCCTCATGGCCGGAGCGGGACGGCGTGACCGATTATGAGGCTTACGTCGAGACGGGAGAGGAGGGCTCCTATGTTACCGGCTAGGTTACGAGGAGATGAGGGATGACGCTAGGGCTACTAAGGCCACGACGGAGGCGGTTTGATAGACCCTTTGTTCCTATACGAGCTTGGTAGGAGGAATACCGACATCTTTCCGGTTCGAAGAGAAAGACTCGGAGGGGAAGAAGAAGGGAGAGACGATGCAGTGGCTTGGAGTGACTACGAGGTTTCCAAGTATCCCTTTCTTGCCATGACGGACACATTAGTTTGATTATGTATCTTAGTTTTCCTTTAGCGAGGTTGCCGGTTGTAGGAATGAATCGGGCTTAGACTCATCAAAGAGCTTTTAACTTGTAATGAATATTTGAATTGCTTTAGAGTTTTTCGAGACGCTTTCATGGTGCGATCAATTGTATTGATGCCAAAGTATGGCTTTTATTTGTGCTTTAGACCGAACCGTTTCATTTGCCTACGTTCCCCTCATTTTGAGGAGCTCGGGTCTTCGTAGTTCAAGCGGTGAACTCTTTTTTGTTTTTTTTTTTTTTTTTTGTTTTTTTTTTTTTGGTGCAACCTGTTTTTTACCTAGGCCGCCCTTTTCGGGTTTCTAACCTAGTTGGGTATTACTCTTTTAGCACTCTTTTTTTTTTTTTTGTTTTGTTTTTTTTTTTTTTTTTTTTTTTGGTGCAACCTGTTTTTACCTAGGCCGCCCTTTTCGGGTTTCTAACCTAGTTGGGTATTACTCTTTTAGCACTCTTTTTTTTTGTGTTTTTTTTTTGTTTTTTTTTTTTTTTTTTTTATGCGTAGTATCTGCGCGGCTTGTCACCATTCACTTGGGTGTACAAAGGGATTCCCGTCGAGGTCCGCAAGTTGCATGGCTCCTCAGGAGAAGATCTTACGGACGACATATGGCCCGACCCATACGGGCTCCCATTTGCCGAGAGGGTTGATACGGGTGGGGGCTTTTCTTTTAGAACGAGATCACCTTCTCGGATCTCCCGATGCTTTACTTTCTTGTCGAAGGCTCGGCCATTCTTCCTTGGTAGGCCGGATGTGTTCCATGGCCTTCGGTCGGCGTTCGTCTAGTAGGGCCAATTCGTCATGGCGACTGCGGAGCCATTCGACCTCGTTGATTTGGCTTTCCGGCGGTATACGGAGCGAGGGTATTTCCGGCTCGATTGGGAGTACGGCTTCCATTCCGTATGTGAGGGCAAAGGTGTTTCCCCGGTTGCCGTTACGGCGATGTTACGTAGCCCCGAGTGCCGAGTGTAACTTCTCGGGCCAATCTACGCCTTGGACGGCCATTTTCCGGATGATATTTTCCGAGTCTTGTTTGCTTTGCTTCGACGGCTCCGTTGGTTTGGGGCACAGTAGGGTGATGACTTGTGACGGGTTATTCGGAATTCCGCCGGCAACTTTCACATTCCCCTTGAAGTGGGATCCATTATACGAAATGATTTCGGCCGGCAACCCGTATCGGCACATGATGTTTTCTTTGATGAAGAGGGCGACTTTCTTTGAATTGAGGATTTTGTAGGACTTGGCTTCAACCCACTTGGTGAAATAATCCACGGCTACCGGGGACGAACTTCGTGGCCGTTCTTGCTGATGGTGTGATTTTGCCTATGACATCAATTCCCCAAGTGACGAATGGCGAGGGGTTGTCATGCGGTATAACTTCGTGAGGAGGCAAGTGATTAAGATTTGAGTATCGGCGACATTTGTCGCGGCTTTTGACAAAGCTGGATGCGGTCGGCTTCCATGGTGATCCAAAAATACCCCATTCTCGGTATGATTTGCATCGAGCTCGAGCATTCATGTGAGGGCCGCAGTACCACCATGTATTTCTTTCATGAGTTCGGTAGCCTCTTGTTTGCGATACATCGCGGGAGGGGGCCTTGATAACGTTTTTGTATAACATGTTTCCCAAAGGACATAATGGGAGGCGAGCCGCTTCGAGTGAGAGACTTTTTGCTTTGATTCCTTCTTTATATTCCCCATCTTCGTTTTTGAAAGAGGCCTCGCCATCCTTGAGTGCTTGGTAAATACGAGTGTACCGGGGATCATTGATCGGTTCGGCTTCCGCTTCAATTTCGAAGCAATAGGCGGGGTTTTCTCTTCTCCCGACTACGAATGGTTTAACGAGACTTTCCTTCGGGTATTTCGACAAGAGAGGCTAGTGTAGCCGAGCATCTGCGAACTGTTTCGGTCTCTTGGCGAGGTAATGAAAGGCGATTTCTTTGAATTGAGTTACTAACTCTTCCATGTAAGCATGATACTTACGCAAACCCGGATCCACGGTCTTCCATTTGTTAGAGACACGATTGATGATGAGGGCGAGTCACCGTACACCTCCAATTCCTTGATATTTCTTTCAAGGGCGGCTTCCAACCCGGCTATGCAAGCTTCATATTCGGCGGCGTTGTTGGTGACTTCGAAGTTCGGCCTTGCTGCTATGGGGGTGTGTTCGTCGGTAGGATCGACCGAAGCATTCCTATCCCGTTCCCCTTTTGTTTGACGCCCGTCGAAGAAGAGTTGCCGGCGATTTTCTCCTTCTAGAGCGAAGATTCCATCATCGGGAAATTGAGGTTCGAGTCCTCGGGACTCATCACTTGGGAAATCGGCCGAGATGTTACGCCATTATGCGTCCTTTTATGGATTTCCTTGAAACATAAGCGATGTCATATTCGGCCAAAAAGAACGACCATTTTGCCAATCTCATGGAGATGGAAGGCTTGTCGAACGAGATATTTGATGGGGTCTATCCTTGAAACAAGATGTATCGGGTGAGGCGCATGTAGTGTTTCAATTTTCCCACTACCCGGACCAAACTGCGCAAGTCTTCTCGCAAGCGAGTAATTGAGTTCGCTTCCTTGGAGCTTTTACGCTACGAAATAGATGGCGTTTTCGACTTTGGAATCTTTTTCTCTTGAGCTAGCATAGCCCCAATTCTTTGTATCCGTGACAGTGAGATATAGCAAGAGTGGCTTTTGCCGATGTGGTGGGCGAGAGAATCGGGGATTCACAAGGTATGCCTTAATTTGTTCAAAGGCAAGGCGACATTACGGGGTCCATTACGTGTAGGCATTCTTTTTCATCAACTTGAAGATTGGCTCGCGAGATCGAGGTAAGCGATTCTAAGCGGCTTATGTATTGCGGATCTTCCCATGAAGGATTTTACTTACGTCGGTGTCCGTGGTGGCTTCATTTCAACTATCGCCTTGATTTTACGGGGATCTACTTCGATTCCCCGTTACGTCACCATATATCCTAGTACCTTGCCCCGTCTTACACCGAAGGTGCACTTGGCTGGATTCGGTCTCATCTTTGTGGTCTCGGAGGCGGCCGAAGAATTTTCTCAAATCAACAAAGTCTTTGGCCATCGATCCTCTGGAATGTATTATCATGTCGTCCACATAGACCTCAATTTCTTTGTGGATCATGTCATGGAGCAGTGTAGGCGCCCTGCAGTACGTAGCCCGGCATTCTTTAGTCCGAATGGCATGACCGTGTAGCAGTATGTGCCCCGAGGGTTGTGAAGGCTGTTTTGGCTTGATCTTCTTACGCCATTTTGATTTGGTTGTAGCCGGCAAAACCATCGACGAAAGATTTGACTTCGTGGTTGGCCGTGGAATCTACCAAAATGTCGATGTTTGGCGAGGGAAATCGTCTTTTGGGTGGCTTTGTTCAAGTCTCTGAAGTCTACGCGGCATCGGATCTTTCCGTTGGCCTTGGTCACCGTCACTATGTTGGACGGCCATGTTGGGTATTCAATGACCACACGATGAACCACCTTACTGAGCATCTTTTCTATTTCCTCTTTCACTTGTAAGGACCATTCGGGCTTAATTCTTCTTAGCTTACGCTGCGGCTTGACTTAAGGTCGAGCGGTATTCGGTGCTCAACTATGGAAGGATCGAGGCTGGCATATCTTTATAGGACCATGCGAACACATCCACGAATTCTTTTAGCGGCTCGATTAGGGCAACCCTTTCGGTCCCTTCGAAGAAACTACCAATCTGCGTCTCTTTAGGCTCTTCCGTAGTTCCCAAATTCACACTTGTCAAAATCTCTTCGGCGGCTTGGGCTCGATTTTCCTCTTTCAGGACAACTTTGCTTAAAGATTTCTTTGATATATTGTTCATTTAATGTAGTACGCCTCTTCATCTAGTGAATCGTTATTAAGCTGTTTTTAGATTATTAGTTAATTCATCATTAGTTAAAGTGGCAATTAAGGGATACTCGAAAGGTTCATCATTTCATTGAAGACGAAGGGAATACAACGTTGGCTACGGACTCGTAGTCTTCGGGCGTGAGGCCATCGGACGACTCGAGAGACTCGAACTTCAACAATGAGAGACTCGGAGGACTTTACAAAGGTTGACACGAAAGGACGGGGGACCAATCCAAGCTTGGTGATCATTTCCTCTTTGGTCGCGGACGGGCTGAGAGAGTTTCCCAATTCTTTAGCGGCATCGGCTGTTGGTGGCTTCACAACTCGGGAAAGGCATGGTCTCTGTGCTCCCTCTTCGATCGTTGCTATCATCTCTTTGTACGAACCGAGAATCAAGCTGTGTTTGGCATCGAAGCGAGCATGTGGATGTAGGGATCTTCCTCGGTGCAGGGACTTCCGTTTCGTCATAATCGATCGCTCAATCCGGATGTAAGGACGCATTGCGTCTCGGTGAGCGGCTAGAAAAATCTCATGTCCCATACTCGAGCGGAAAGGCTTGGCGGGTAGTTCGGCAAGGAGGACGTCCCACACGACGTTCATAGATTCGAGCCGAGTGCATCGGTGTTTGCACTTTTATCATGAAAACCTCCTCGCCGGCGAGGCGAGGAATGGGTTTGCGAGAATGCGGACAAATGCTGTGATTGAGGACCGGGGACTTGTGTGCTGTATCACGGCGGTGTTCGGCATTTCCTTCCGATACGCCTCCAAGTGTTGGAAATAGCAATTGAATTTGATGAATCGAACTTCTTCGGAGTCCGCTCGCTTGAGTGTGTCGACATAGTTGGCATTCTTTGGATTCCAAGGATCTTTGGCGAGACTTGCCTCTTGAAGGATGTAGCCCGGTGTTTGGCTGTGGGCGTTCTTGGCTATTGTTTCGGCTTCGTTCCCTATGAGAAGCTGTCACCTTATGACTTGAGGTCTCCTGCCGGTTGATGAATTTGACGCATTGGTGGAGAGTGGAGGCTATGGCTTTCATGTGATGCAACCAAGGGCGCCCTAGTAGATTTGTGAACTCGGAGGATATCCATTACATGGAACTTCGCGGGCACCATTTGGGTTTCGTACCGAGTTCAGTCTTGTCCCCGAGAATGGGACGAGACGAACCGTCGTAGGCTTTGACGGTCAGGGTAGATGGGATCACGCGCCTTTCATTTATGCGGAGGGCCCTCATCATCTTTGAGGGGAAGGACATTTACCGATGATCCATTGTCCACTAATACCCCGAGGAGTGACATGGTGTTGAGCCGAATAGTGATGTCAAAGCTTCATTGTGTTGGGAGACATCTCTTGGCAAATCTTCATCGCGAAGGTGATCATACTCCCATATAGGTGAGGATCATAGATTTGGTCCTTGTCTCGGGATGGAGAGTCATCAAGCCGGTCACTTCGTGCCTTTTTCTTGCGGCGAGTCTTTGCCAGAAGCCCACAGGTTATGCTTGATGCCTTTTGTGGCGGTTGCCATCTCCGGATCAACATGTTGATTGAGTGGGAGCGCCCAGGCCAGCGTCGGTTTTCTTCATCGGTGTATACTCGGGAGGCTGGACAAGGCGAACCTTGGGCGACCACGAGGGGTTGGACTTACGTTGCACGGTACTACGGTATCCGAAGGTCTCGATTCCGTCGTTGGCAAGGCTTTTACGCTCTTTTATCCCTTTTTGCTTTGGGAAGGCGGCTGAGTAGAGTACATAATAATCAAATCCCCGAGATGGCTCCCCGGCGTTCCCACCTTTGTTATCACCGGCCTCGAATCTCTCCTTCAATTTTTCTTTGGGAGGAAATTTTCTTTTTCTTAGGAGGACGGTCCTCGTGTATCCAATCCACGATAGTCCCTTTCAAGGCAATCGGGACGATCACAAATATCCCACCAAATGTGTTCTACGGTGGTGGCGGATTTGGGACCTCGGGTTGGCGGTCTTTGGAATGACTTTGAGTGGGCTGAGTCGGGGATCTGGCTGTTGGGCTCGTGCAGTAGCGAGTGATTGGACTCCGCCGGATAATGAGAGATATTGAGGTCCGGAACGGGCATATGTTTGTCCTTCAAGGTAGCCCCGGTCGGTTGGGATATTGTTAAGGTCCCAAAGTGGCGTGTGGCCTCTTCAATCCGGGCACTGTGTACATTGCAGCGTTCTTCCGGGGATTTGATGGGTGACCATATTTCTTTAAGCTTGTTTCACTGATTTTCATCACTCGGCGATATTTGTGGGACCATCACTTTGAGAGGGGACAAGCGACGGTATACCGAACTCTTTCGTCACGGCTAGCTGTTTGGGGGCCGGTTGCCACTGTAAGTCGGCGGGCGGGAGTCCGGCGGTGGAAATATAGGAATCTTGGGGTAGCATCTTGATGTATCAGGACTATTAAGAAGAGGAGGAGAACCTTCTTGTCTTTGCGGTAAAGGTGCCATCGGAATTGAGGCGATAGTCAAACCATGACTTGCGACTACCCCCGGTAGGTCATCAATTTGGGCCTCATGTCGAAGTCTCATTTGTTCTACCAAGCTGGATCCAATCTTGAGTGCATGCGAGGGATTTTGGAGGACGGAGCAACGTTATCCCCTATCATTACCGGCTGATGCGAGACATTACGAAACCCGGAGTTGGAATAAACGGCGAAGGCGATGACGCGCTTGACTCTTCCCAAGCGATCAAACGGTGACCCGGTGCCGAAACCAAGCTTTGTGCGGAGGCTGCGGGGGAAAGGACACGAAGGTTCGGATGTGCAGGAATGGAAGGAGGGTAGGTGTTTGGGCTTTAGGCTCATGCAACATGCGATTATTTGTTCACGTTTACTTAAAACATGCTTTATTAACCTAATCGGTTGGAAAAGATTGCTCTTCTTTTCGCAAACTACTACGATTCTGGATCGGTGGGCCCCGTCACTACGTCTATAAGCCCCTCGTATTCCACCTGTATTTCGACCTCCCGGGGTGGACGGCCCGGGCGAGGGTCCTATAGGGCAAGCGGGTCCCACCGACCGAAAGAAAAATGATCCTAAAAGTCGGCGGGTAATCGAGTCTTAACGAGCATTCGATGTAAATTACGGACAAGGCGACGTCGAAAGTCAAGATCATGTCAGGAGCTCGACAAAAGTCGGCATGATTTGGGTGATAAGCGTCCAAGATTGATCTTGACTTGTCGTCGGTTAAGCCGTAATTAGGCATGGAATAGTCATTAATCCTTGATGACTCGGTGTCAATCTTTGGGAGTCGGTGTATAATTTGTGCCGGTCGAGCCGAAGTCAAGGCGCCGGTCAATATCTTGGTCAAAGTCTGCGGCGGAAAACCGGCGAGAACTTCGGCGATTAGCGGCGATTAGGGACCCGAAAGATATTGAGTCGGTATGCCGACAAAGGCTTGAAAGGAAAGGTCTATACACGGACGGGGCATGACACGGACCGGACTAAAAACCAACGGGTCTCGGACAAAGTGTGTCACGGACAAGTGCATGGTCGACACGAGGCTCCGTGGGATGTTTGGGTAGTCACATTGCTCATCCGAGAGGCGTAATAAGACCAAACGGACCGCGACAAGGATTTCCCGGGTTAAGGGACGTAGTGTGCGGTGTACGGTCACGTGCGCGTAGTGTGCAAGCGATCTATATTCTTTTACGAGTAAAATAGAGATTTTTTTATGTGTCTTAAAAATATGATGCATGATTTTTTTGGAAATTTTCTTTTTTGAAAATCTTTTTTTGAATTTTTTTATGAGCACATAAGCACGTAAGCATGAAAATTCCGACGAGTTAGGGACATTATTCCGACGGTCAAAAATTTTGACTTTCTCCGAGGCGGCCAAAACAACATGAAAGCGTGCAAAAATCAACACACACACAAAAATGATTTTCGAAGCCGGGACGGAAGCTTGACCCTCAAAAGCCTTTTTTTTTTTTTGAAAACGGTGATACCGGTACGTGGGATTGTTAGACCACAATTTATCCCCGACTCGTGTTAGGAGGCGATAACGGGAAATTTAGTGGTTTCCACCAATATACCGAATACCATTTTTATTAAAAGCTTAGTCCCAGTAGTCGCCCTTTAACGATGTGTTGCCTTTTCGCGGGAAAAATTCGATTTTGCGTTTCTTTGAAAAACCAAATAAAACCGGAAAAAACGGAGTCGCCACGCCATTTTAATTTTGAAGGGCCAAAACTTTGAAAAAAGCCCGAGATCAGAGATTTAGGTTCGGAGGTCATGTTACGCGTCGGGAAGGACGTTAGTGTGCACCCGACGCGCCTCGTAAACGAGTCTTCCAAGCTGAAAATCATTTGTGTGTGTGTGTGTGTGTGTGTGTTTTGGCCAAAATAAGTTGAAACTGGAAAAAGTAAAAATTGGGATGTCTTTTTAAGACTTTAAACTGATCCCATGATTTTTGGAGAATTTTTGGTTTGAGATTTGGTACTCAAAAAACCCTTTGAAGTTGAGAAGTCACTTCTGCCAGAAGAAAATGGCAGCAGACACCTGATTTTGAAATGGATTCAAGGGTCCTAAAACTTCATAATCTGGATGAACTCAGAGAATGAAAGTTTCTCTAGACTCCTTGAATAAACTTTGTGTGAAAGAAATTTCCATTTTGGAGAAGATTTGAGGGGTCAAAACCTTCTGGAAACCTCAGATATGAGATCTGGATTCCCAGAAGCTGATGAACTAGCCTCTGAAAGAAAAATTGAAAAGAGGAGTTTTACTCACCCAAAAAATAAGGTAAAAATATGTCTGGAAAGCTCTGGATGTTGGCTACAAAAAGTGTTTTGTAGTCAACACCAAATTCCAAGTTCATCTGTGTCCAAAAATTAAGACCATGGACTGAGGTCTGAGAAATTTGCTACTGGACAGCAACTTCTCAAGAAAGAAAATATGATTTTAAGGGGGTTTTGCATCCATGCTTGTCCCCATTTCCCTAGGTTTTGGTTAGTGATCACTAGACATTTTAGTGGTGAATCAACTATACCAAACCATCCTTGGGGTACATTAGGACTAAGCATTTCATTTGCTTGGGGAGGGGATTTTACCCTTTGAAATCAAGATTTAGTGCTTGAAAATGGTTTTTAGGGTTTTGAAAGTGCATTTTTGCAAGTAAGCAAGAAAAGCTTTGAAAATAATGTTGATCTTTGTAGAAGATCATCCATGGAGATGGTCTTCCATGGTGATCTTCTTAGATCTAGAGAAAGAAGATGAAAGAACTACATTTTGTAGTTTGAAGATGCATGCATGGATGAGATTTAGGGTTAGGAAGAGGAGGGTTTACCAATCTTCCTTGTGTTCTTGAGTGTTTGGCTTGAGTGTATGAGTGTTTAGGGCTTTAATATGAGAGTGAGTGGATGAGTATGAGTTGGGAAAGATTGGAGAGAAAAAGGTGACAATTCTTGAGAATTCTCCTTTGTTTTCTCTCTATATTTCGCCAGAGGTTCGTTGCAATTGTGTTCTTCCTCTTCATTTTTGTATTTGGAGGGCTCAATTTATAGCCCTCTGAAAATTACATACTTGTCCGCGCGGATAGGATCGAGGCGGCGTGCCTTTGTTCATTAAATGCGGCTTGACTTTGGACAAGAAGAATAATCTTTTTCAAAATTCAAATTGACCAGCCAGTTTTTGTTTCCAGCATTGCTATATTTGGTTTTCTTCATTTGTTTTTCTTTTTTGAGATTCTTTTTAAGGTTTAACCTTAAATAACAATGCCCATTTTACCCTCACTTTGTTAGGAAAGTTAGGATAGTTAGGAATGTTAGTAATTGTTATAACTTTCGTTAATTTTATAACGAAAATTCTAACAAGCTCAAATTGGAGCACTTACAGGTTGAGGTCCAAGCGGTTGAGCTGCAGCAAGCGGTTTGAGTGAAGCGGTTGGCTGCAGTGCGGTTGGACATCCTTGCGGTTTGGGACACGCGGTTCAACAGTGGAATTGAAACTATACTCAACAACCAAGTTAGTTTAAAAAGAATGGAATTTATTTAAGTTCAAGCATACCCATTTCTCCTCTAAGGAATGAAAACCTCTTGGAGTCAAGAGCCTTTGTGAGGATGTCAGCAATCTGGTTGTCTGTCCCCACGTACTCTAAATGGATATTCCTCTTCTCCACATGGTCTTTGAGGAAATGATACTTGATATCAATATGCTTGGTCTTGGAATGCATGACAGGGTTGTTGGAGACTGAAATTGTTGAAGTGTTGTCACACATGATAGGGCAATTCCCTTCATGGATTCCATAGTCTACCAACTGCTGCTTCATCCAAAGGATTTGACAGCAACAACTACCAGCAGCAATATACTCAGCCTCTGTGGTTGACACTGAAACTGAAGCTTGCTTCTTGCTGGCCCAAGCAACTAGTCTATTCCCGAGGAAATGACAAGTACCACTAGTGCTTTTCCTGTCAATAGTGCAAGCTGCATAATCTGCATCTGAATAACCTACAAGATCGAAGTTCGAATCTTTGGAATACCAAAGTCCAAGGTTAGTGGTTCCAGATAAATAGCGGATTATACGCTTGACTGCAATAAGATGTGCTTCTCTAGGATCTGCTTGATAGCGAGCACATACACAGACACTAAACATGATATCGGGCCTACTAGCAGTTAAGTAAAGTAATGAGCCGATCATACCTCGATATAAAGTTTGATCAACTTTCTTACCTTTGAGATCTTTATCTAGCTTATTGCCGGTGGCCATAGGAGTATCATATGCTTTAGCATTTTCTAATCCAAACTTCTTTATTAACTCCTTGGTGTATTTGGCTTGGCTGAGGAAAATACCTTCTTCGCATTGCTTGATTTGAAGCCCGAGGAAGAATGTTAATTCTCCCATCATGCTCATCTCAAACTTGCTTTTCATTAGCTTTTCGAAACGCTTACAAAGTAACTCATTAGTAGAACCAAAAATAATATCATCAACATAAATTTGAACAAGTAAAGTATGCTCATTATATTTGGCAATAAAAAGAGTTGTATCAATTTTACCTCGTTTAAATCCTTTTTCTAGTAAAAATTTAGAAAGAGTCTCATACCATGCCCTTGGAGCTTGCTTAAGTCCATACAAAGCTTTTTGGAGTTTGTAGACATGATTGGGAAATTTGGAGTCTTCAAATCCAGGAGGTTGAGCAACATACACGGTCTCTTGTAGTTCACCGTTGAGGAAAGCACTCTTCATGTCCATTTGATATAACTTGAAACGCTTGAAAGAGGCGTAGGCTAAGAAGATCCTAATAGCTTCCAATCTTGCAACTGGAGCAAAGGTTTCATCATAATCAATTCCTTCTTCTTGCCTATATCCTTGTGCAACCAACCTTGCTTTATTCCTAGTGATGCTTCCATTCTCATCCATCTTATTCCTAAATACCCACTTAGTTCCTATCACTCCTTGATCCTGAGGTCTAGGCACCAAAGTCCAGACCTTGCATCTTTCAAACTGGTTGAGTTCTTCTTGCATAGCAACGACCCAACTGGAATCTTGGAGAGCTTCATCAATCTTCTTGGGTTCAACTTGAGACAAAAGTGAAGTATGCTCATCATAATTCGATCTCCTTGTTTGAACACCGGAGAACAGATCACCAATCACATTTGTGAGGGTGACCGCTGACTTCACGAACCTCCTGGGGTAAGTCCGGGTTGACTCGAGGTTTGCCGAAGATCTTCAATTGGAACGTCGTTAGATCCTTCAAATAAGTCATGGAATGTAAGTTGACGAAGAGGTTCTATAAGCTGGATAGGGGAATTTTCAACTTCATCTTCCCTTGCAGTTGCATCTGGAGTAGGAACTTTAGGTGCGGTTTCAAAAGTGCGATTTGAGGGAATTTCGGTTGAGGGTGCTGGATTTTGCGGTTGAGGTTCAGGTGCGGTTTGAGGTTCACCTGGTTCATTATGCTCAACAAAATCATCAGCAACATTTGGAGCCAAATGTGGCTCAAGGAGAGAATGCTCATCAAAAGTAACATGGACAGACTCAACTATTTTTAAACTAGATTTATTGAAAACACGAAAAGCTTTAGAATGTTTAGCATACCCAACAAAAATACCTTCGTCGGCCTTGGCTCCGAATTTACCTCTATTTTCTCTTCCGTTGTAGAGGACAAAACATTTGCAGCCAAAGATCTTGAAGAATGCAATGTTGGGGGTTCTTCCTCGCCAAAGCTCATAGGGAGTCTTATTATAGGTTTTATTGATGAGGGATCGGTTCTGAGTGAAGCATGCGGTATTGATTGCTTCACCAAAATACCGAGGTAGCTTCGCTTCGCATATCATTGTCTTTCCAGCCTCAATCAACGTCCTATTCTTCCTTTCCACAACCCCATTTTGTTGTGGAACACCAGTTGGAAAAATTGTGATCAATCCTATGGTCATCACAATACTGAGCAACACCGTTGTTCTTGAATTCTCGTTCCATTATCTCGATCGAACACTAACGATGTCATCTTCTTTTGAGTTTGGAGCCGTCTAAAAGTGCGGTGAGAATCTCATAACAATCATCTTTGGAAATCATCATCTCAACCCACGTATATCTTGAGTAATCATCGACCACCACTAAGGTATATCTATTTCCTCCAATGCTGGTAGTGGTTACAGGTCCAAACAAATCAATGTGAAGCGATTGTAAGCATCTTGAAGTTGATGGAGCGGTCTTGTCGGTGAAAGACGACGCGGATCGCTTACCAAGCCGGCATGCACCGCATTTCTCTGATGGTGGTCACCACTTTGGGTAAACCACGAACGAGGTTTTCCCTACCAATCTTTGCAAGATACTTGAAGTTCAAGTGGCTCAACCTCTTGTGCCATAGCCAACTATTTTCGCTCACATTCTTAGCTACAAAACAGAGATTAGTAATACTACATGCAGAATTTAGATCAATAATGTAAATATTACTCTTACGAATCCCCGTGAGTAGGGTGACGCCGGAAATGCTATCTTTGATAAAGCAATTTGATGACGTGAAGTTGCAAAGCATTCCTTTGTCGCAAAATTGAGAAATTGAAAGGAGGTTGTGCTTGAGTCCATCGACAAGAGAAACCTTCTCAATAGTTAGGTTTCCTCTCCTTATCACACCATATCCAATGGTCTTGCCTTTGTTGTTGTCACCAAAGGTTACAGTATGGACCACTTGCTTCAACGACATCTTCAAGTAATGATCTATCTCCAAATATATGTCTTGAGCAGCCACCGTCAAGATACCATTCATTATCCTTGGAGTGACCAGCCATGAAGCAGAGGACCCGAAATGTAAACATTAAGAACGAGGTCCCCTTTATTCCTTCGGGGTCCCGAAGTTAGCAACCCTTTACGACCCACACCTGTTTGACAGAAGGAGGTTTGCTCTTCCCGGCATTGGATGTGAACCGCAAAAGGCATTCTGCAGCCTTGTGACCTAAACCATCACACACGTAACATTTATAAAAACTACAAGCATCATGAGGTTTTACTAACTCCTTACTCTTCTTAGGAGTTGCATGCGGTTTTGGGACAAGGAAGCGGTTTGGGAGGTGCGGTTCCAGGCTAACATTCCAGCTGATACAAAGGGAACAGGCTTTGGTTTGACCACGTATTTCCGGGGAACGCTATTCCCGCTTTTGAAGGCAGGAGGAGCGGTCGAAGAAGAAGCGCGGTCAGACCTGGAGTTAGCAGAACCGCCTTTTCCACCGTAAGCGGTTGGAGCAGGATTCTACCAATTCCATAAGCCATTTCCTCTTCAGGTGCTTCCACGTAATTCTTAGGTTTTAACACGTAATTCTTCCCATATTGCTTTCCTTTAGGGTAGACATAATTTACTTGTCTTGCTTTACCCTTTCCCTTAGCATGCTTCTCCTTGGGAATTTCTTTAGTTAGTTCTCGAAATTCCTCATCCTTTTCACTCGAGGATGCACACTTCTCCTCTTCCTCGCATCCAAACCCTAGACCATCCTTAGTTCCAGGAGGAACTTGGAAGTCCAAGATTTTATCCTTGGTGGATTGAGACTTGAGCCACGAATCAATAATCTTTTGGCGATCGTCGATTTGGGTTACCAAGTCATCATTCCCGAGTTGAAGTGCAAAGCAACCTTAGTTTCAAGGATGCGGTTTTGATCAAGCAAGAGGAGTCATCTGTTTGATTTGGTCCTTAAGATTAGAAATTTCAGACCTCATCACGCTTTTCTCCGTCTTGTACGCATTAAGTTCATCATGAGCTAAGCTTAAGGCTTTCTTAAGATTTGAGAATTGATGGATCACCATTTCAGCTTCCTTGAACATCTTTTCATGTTCCATGGAGAAACCTCTTCCACCACCTTTTTCAAAATTTTCTTTGGAATAGCTTTTGAAGGTGGAGCAGCTTTTAGATGAGAAAATGGGACGTGAATACGAACAATTTCCTATCTTAACGCTAGGAGTAAGTTTAATATCATCATCCAATTTATAATTTGGAAGTTTTGCAAAAACCTCCTTTTCTTCCATATCATGCAACTCAAATGATTCGTAATCCGAGTCATCGAAGCTTCTGCAACTAAGCTGCAGGTTAACCTCTTCGGTTTCACCGTCACTTCCATCCTCGTAATCTGTTTCAATCCAAGTTGCTAATTCCTTGGAATTCTCTTCCTCCTCAAAGAACCATTCCCTTACGATGAGAAAATTTCGAAGGAAAAGTTTTCTTTTTCATGTATTCATATTTAGGCCGTGGACACTCGGATGCAAAGTGGCTGTGTTTTCTACAGCTTGTAGCAAACTAAGTCACTCTTCTTCTTTGTATCTGCAGCCCTAGAAAATGTTGCAGGAGGTTTGCCTTTTGAAAATGATTTTGTGAAAGGTTTTGAGGATTTTCTAAATTTTTGAAATCTTTTCACAAACATGGCAAAATCATCATCATCCATCTCGATGAGTGATGAGGTTGATATGGAAGGATCAGTGGTTTGATTGGATGTGGATGGTTTCTCTTCATGTTCCACTACGCATATAGAAAGCGATTTGGTTTTTCCCTTCTATCTCTTCAATATGATTTAATTTAAGTTCATAGACTCTAAGATTGGCATACAAGTTACTTAATGACCAAGTACCCAATACTTTGGAGTCTTCTAGAGAGGTAGCCTTATTTACCCATCTAGAACCTAAAGCGTATAGGAAAGTCATATTGATTTACTTATCGGTTAAAGTTTTACCAAGAGATCTACAAGCATTAACTACCTCAACATAGCGATCGTAGGTTTGACGCAAGGTTTCGTTGGGTTTTCTGTTGAAGTTGTTGTAGGATCTTTCAACAAAGTGTATAATTTGTTTTCCTTGCACTCATCATCACCTTCGAGGTAGCTCTCTATGGCATCCCACATCTCGCTTTGCGGTTTTGAGGTACATCACTTTCTCAGAGTTGATACGGGGAGGGTTCCGTAAATGATGAACCTCGCCTTGCCGTCCAAGGCAACTATTCTCTTCTCTTCATCCGACCACTCATCTTTTGGCTTTTTGACCTCTGGAGTTTCAAAGCATTGGTGGTTGCATCGGCATTAGCCTTCATTGGAATTAGAGGGCCATTGATCACGCATTCCACCAAAGATTTCATCTATGGTTTCCAAATGAATAAGCATTCGGCACTTCCAGATGTCAAAGTGGTCTTCGTCCAACATTGGAATGTGTGAATAGTTAACGGTAGTCATTGTCTTTGAGGTTGCCATATCGAATCGGCACACAAGCCGTTAAGCTTGAAAAACAGTGGTTTTAAAATGTGTTAGCTCGATACCACTTGTTGGTCCCAAAGGTGGCAACAAGGGTGAAAATACAATAGAGGGGGGTGAATAGCCGTTTAAAATTTTTCGCCCTCTTTTAAAGATCGAACCTCTCGCTTACAAAAATCCTCTTGCAGCTGATAATAGACTGCAAGTGATAGTGTAAAATGCACAGCGGAATAATAGAGTGTAAAGCGGTTTAGAGAGGCGGTTTGTAAAATGCGGTTTTGATGGTGCGGTTTTGGGAAGAGCAGTTTTACAAACACGTGTGGTTTTGACTTTGTTAACTCCAAACACTATTTCACAATAATGGATAACTAAATAAAGATCAAACAGAGACAAAGATATATAATTAGCAAGCACAGTAAATATAAATGCAGAAAGTAAGAACACGCTATTTGGAGTGGTTCAATCGATAAACGATCTACGTCCACTACCAAGATGGTTAGTCTTGGATTTCTAAGAGAGATTTTATATTAAGTATTGTGAGATTACAAAGTACAATAAAATCTTTTCTATGAAGAACAAATCCAAAACTATAACCAGTGTATCTCAAGTGAATAAACTATGTGTTTAATCAAGAGAGGTGTGTGTGTGAGAACAAGATCAAGGCTCTTTAAATCTGTGAGATGTAGAGCACAATGATTCTTGAATGTGTTAAGGCTTGATTTCTGGGCTGGGGAATATTTCTTGAAGTATGAAGATGAAGATTCAAAGAGTTGAATAATTTCTGGGCAGAGCTTCAGCTTCTATGAACACAGCACTTCTCAATTTTTCAAGCAATCTTCAAATGGTGAAGATTAGGGTATTTATACCCAAGCATCAAGAAACTAGCCGTTGGATACAAATTGTTGAAGGACAAGATTTGATGCAATCCTATTGGTCCACAAAGCAACCACTTTTGTCCTTTGGTACAGGCCGCAGTAAAGCCGATCGCTCCAAACCGCAAGCAATGAGGTTAGGACACTGTCACCTTTTCAAGATCCTTGCAGATCTTTTCTGACATTGAATCACGTGACAAGATATGGTGGTTGACTTTTGATATTGCTGACGTGGATTCCAACGGACAAAAAGTTGTTCACTCCAAGTAGCCAATCATTGGATGCGGTTGGTGAGACGCGGTTAGGAATGTGCGGTTTTGCTACACCAGGAGGTTGCAAGGATGCGGTCGCACATGAACTGCACAAAGTGCGGTTCAAGGGCGGTTGCATGTGGTTGGTTCAAGAAGCAAGTTCAAGACTTGAACTGCACTTGCGGTTTGCATGTGCGGTTCATGGTGCGGTTTTGAATACTTCAGGAACTACAACCTTGCTTCCAATGAAACTTGTGCCAGTCTTCAAGCCTAAGATTAACCTATTCTATAAAATGGACTTAGCTAAAAAATTGAAGTCTAAGCTTCATTACATAGGGTCCTAAAGTCCTTAAAATAGACAGGAGGTTATGGTATCAATCAAATCAAATACAAAATAGGAGGGTTAAAACATGCATACCCAACATCTTCATATTCCCCTTCCCCTTTTGCATGCATTAGACATCATTTGTCATAAAAATGTAGTCTTTTCCTATAAAGGTGCATCCTTTGCACCTAAAACCCCCATTTTCAAATAAAAATGTTATCTTTATGCATCCTTTGCATATAAAAATCAAGTCTTTTCAATCAAAATGCATCATTTGCATCCAAAATCACTTTTCCAAGCATCATTTGCTTTAAAGACCATGTCTTTACCATAAACTAGCATCATATGCTTTTCAAAATGCAATCTTTATGCATCGTTTGCATAATGAATGCCAATTTCTTCAAAAATGCATCATTTGCATAAAAATCAAATCTTTATGCATCATTTGCAATAAAGATCATTTCTTTAAACTAAATGAATCATTTGCAACCCAAAAATGTCATCTTTTCATTAAAGTGTCATTTTTACATATATTTCCCCCATTCCCCCATTAGTAACCTAGGAACGGACCGGTGTAAAAGATCCTATCTTTACATCGTTCCTTCCATTAAAGGTTCTATATTTCTTTAGAAAGGGACAACCTTGAACCCTATATCTCCAATTATCGCTTAAGAAAGAGTATGAAGCATCTATACGAGCTCGACCGTCTTAAAGCGTAGGATTGATGGGCTAAGGACCTTCCTTTTCTAAAGAACCTCATCTTTGACCAAAAAGAGAGTCATTCTCTCGATCACGCAAGTCCCGAGGGTCCCGAGGTTAAAAATGCGATGATCACAAGTCACAAGATGAGGACGAGATCATAATCCCGAATACATAAATTCCAAGAAATCCCGAGCGACAACCAACAAATGGTTTGTACGTCCGGAAGACGACTTGGGACATTCCCTCCTTATTTTCAAACACATGCACACAAGAAAGCACGCAAGCAAGCACGATTAATGAAATCATGGGAGACTTGCTCCGGCAAGGCACCTTGGGTGAACGCCAAACGTTCTTCCCAAGGGGTAACTTAACCTCCGAACCCATAAAACCTTTTTTTCAAAGTTTTGAGGTAATCAAAATGGCGTGGTGACTCCGTTTTTCAAATTAAACCGGATGTCTTCAAACTCGCGTGAATCCAACAAAAACAAAATTTGGGCACACATTCACACATTGCTGATGTCTGGATATCTTTCTCGACCTGAGTATATATGGGAAAGCTGCTTAGATTATTTGTCTGAAGACATTATCTATATGCGGAGACGAGTTTTAGAACATCAAGGTAAATTTTATTAGTTCTATTACAATTAATTTTATAAATTTTAATGCATATTTAACTCATTTTACGACTAATAATTATATAATTATATGTTTTTTTTTAAATATCCTAGGCTTGCAACTTAGTGCGGAAGAAATAAAAAACTTCACTCTTCTGGAGATTGAAAAGATATTGCGAAACAAGGGTAAAAGTCTTAAAGATTTCCCAACCATGCCCTATCCTGATGATTATGATTCGTCAATGTTCAACAATCGTTTAATATTGGATGAAATGAATTATGATAGAGACTTATTAACGGAAGAATGCAATAAGTTATTGGGATCGTGTACGGATGAGCAGAAACATGCATATGATACAATCATGGAGAGTGTTGAGGCTGGTAATGGAGGAGTTTTTTTCTTGTATGGTTCTGGTGGTACAGGTAAAACTTTTTTATGGAGGATTCTTTCGGCTTCTTTAAGATCAAAAGGTGATATTGATTTGAATGTGGCATCAAGTGGAATAGCGTCTCTTTTGCTGCCCAATGGATGAACTGGTCATTCTAGATTCGCCATTCCATTAATTTTGCACGATGATTCAACATGCAACATAAAACAAGGTAGCCTACTTGCTGAGCTAATGATCAAAACCAAGCTTATCATTTGGGACGAGACACCAATGGTTCACAGGCATTGTTTTGAAGCCCTTGATAGAACTTTACGAGATATAATGAGGTTCAAGAATCCTTATAGTTTGAATCAACCCTTCGGGGGCAAAATAATTGTTATGGGCGGAGATTTTCGTCAGATCCTCCCGGTGATTCCTAAAGGTACCAGGCAAGATATTTTGATGGCGACAATCAATTCATCACATTTATGGTCGCATTGTAAGGTTTTGAGGCTTACAAAAAATATGCGACTGAAAGCTATCGAGAATGACCCAAGTGGATTTGAGCTTAAAAAATTCTCTGGATGGATTTTAAGTATTGGAGATGGGACTTATGGAGATGATAATGTGGTGTTGCAAGTTTAAAAATTCCTGATGACCTTCTCGTGCATTCATTTGGCAATTTGGTAAAGGCTATTGTTGATAGTACATATCCTTCATTCACTGATTATTTTGATGATGTTGGTTATTTACAAGGAAGAGCCATACTTGCACCAACACTTGATGATGTGGAGAAAATAAATGAGTACATGGTCTCTCACAATCACTCGAATGCTAAAACTTATCTGAGTTCAGACTCAATTTGTAGGTCCGAGAATAGATCCAATTTCTTTTCTGACATTCATTCAATCGAGTTTTTGAATACGATAAAGTCTTCAGGATTGCCAACTCATCAGTTGAGTCTTAAAGTAGGCGTTCCAGTGATGTTATTAAGGAACATCGACCATAGAGCAGGTTTGTGCAATGGAACGAGGTTAATTATTACAAGGCTTGGTCAACATGTAGTGGAAGCAAAAATTTTAAACGGCTATAATGTTGGTGAAAATTTTTTGTCCCGATAATGTCGTTGACTCCATCAGATCTACGTTTACCATTCAATTTCCAAAGAAGACAATTTTCGTTGGTTGTATCATATGCAATGACTATCAACAAAAGTCAAGGTCAATCACTCTCTCATGTCAATGCTTTCGAAAAGACCTGTTTTTAGTCGTGGTCAATTGTATGTTGCTTTGTCCAGAGTAACTAATCGTGATGGTTTGAAAATTTTGATATGTGACGGGAACGAAAAGACTGTGGATGAAACAACTAATGTTGTTTATAAAGAAGTATTTCAAAATTTGTAATTTTGCTAGATAATGTCAATATATTTTTGTTGAACGCATCAAATTTAAAAGTTCTTTACAAATTAGCTGTTATATATAAAAGTACTTTTATTTATTTTAGTTTCTGCAGTTTGTCAACTTTTTTTGATTTTGCGTTTAACGCACGGGTGTAGCACTAGTTTTATTTTACGTAAAATCTAGGGAGAAACGTTTCTCCATAAGTTATGGAGAAACGGGTCCCGACATGTCGCGCGACAATGAGCTAGATAGCCAGAAACCTATGAAAGTGATATCCAGAAACCTTCAAATGAATATCCAGAAACCTTCAAAATGTTTCTGGATATACATTTGAAGGTTTCTGGATATCCAGAAACCTTCAATAGCAATTTCTGGATATGCCCTAACACATTTCTGGATATGCACCTAACAGCTTTTCTGGATATGCACCTAACAGCTTCTCGGATATACATTTCACATCCTTCGGCTATCAAATACAAAGCTTCTGGATATCAACTGCAAAGCTTCTGGCTATCAAATGCAAAGCTTCTGGATATCCAGAAGCTTTTGGTCTTGGCCTTGGGTTTTTTTTTTCTGGATATACATTTCACATCCTTCTGGCTATCAAATACAAAGCTTCTGGATATCAACTGCAAAGCTTCTGGCTATCAAATGCAAAGCTTCTGGATATCCAGAAGCTTTTGGTCTTGGCCTTAGGTTTTTTTTTTTCTGGTTATCAAATGTAAAGCTTCTGGCTATGAAAAACACGTTTCTCCATAGTTATGGAGAAACGCGTTTCTCAGCAGACGCACTCTTTATTTTATTAGAAGATATAAATACCACGGATCGGCTCCAACGCCGGACCAAAATCGACCGTTGGAGATCACCCCCAACTGTGTGTTTCTGTGTGTCAGAGAGAGAGAGCAGCTATGGCGACAATCAACGATCATCTCCGACCCCCACCCTAAACCCTACCGAAACCCTGAAATCACGTTCACGATACGAGTGCGAGAACTGCATATCCATAGAAGAAAGAATCAAGGAAAATCTGGAGAGAATGCAAATACTCCGCATTCTCCATCTCTCTGGTCAATCTTTCAACAACTCCGACAGCAAAGATAAGGAATACCCTTTACGATTGCGAAACCCTAACTGGGCCAGTCCTTTGACGGTCTTAGATATTCTTCTCTTTTACTCCCGAACTCATATTTTGACAAATTAAAGGAAATATATACGTTAGCAACTGTAGTGATTACAGCGTCATTTTCCAGTACTAGCTCAATGTACCGAAAGTTAGGTCAATTTTCACGTTGACTGACAAGTCAAAGTAAGACTCTGTAAGATCTACAATTATCAACGATTTGAGTTTGAAAACATGGTCCACTACATAATACATAAGCACCATGACTATTCTGCAGAACACAAGCATTTGGCTAAGTAAATTTTTGACAAAGCTTTGGGTTGTGCTTAATTAAATACAGAATAATGATATATTCCCTCCGTCCCAAAATGTTTGTTCCATTTGACTTTTTTGTTGAACTTTGACCACAAATTTATGAGAGATTAATCATGTTCATGAAATTCTAAAAGTTGTTGTTGATAATATTATTAATGGTGAATCAATAGAAATTTTTAGAATTTCATGAACATAATTAAATTGTCATATATTGTGGCACAAAGCTCAACTAAAAAGCTTAAATACAAACATTTCTGACGGCTGAGTAATATTTTGCTTTTGGGAATTAGATGTTCTTTGGTGGCACTTGATAGAATTGTTGTGCATGCCTCGGATCATTTAGAAATATTAATGTATTTAGAAGATTTGACTTTATTGGATGCATCAATTATAGAACAACTAGTAAGAGATGGTACTTTGAGGTTTAAAGTGTTACATATAAAATTTTGGTGGATTATTTAGTTTATCTACAAGCATTATGCGGATACAAGTTGGATTATACTCCCTCCGCCCCATAGAACATTACACGTTTACTATTGAGAACGGAAAATAAGGAATAATGTTATTAAAGTAGGTGTTGTGAGTGGGAGGAGAGAGAATGAGTGGAGAGAATAAGAATTATAATGGTGTTGTGAGTATTAAAATAATGTAGGAGAGAGAATGAGTGGAGAGAATAGTGAATTAAGGTTTCCTTTTTAGGAAAGTGGGACTTTAAAGAGGGACGCCCAAAATAGCAAAAGGGGTAATGTTCTATGGGACGGAGGGAGTATGTAAGAAGTTTCTTTTTTTTTTTTCTTTTGAAGATTTGACTTTATTGGATGCATCAATTATATGAATGAATTCATGGTCTTAGAACAATGATGGTCGGATAATGAGCTAAGTCGACTAATTTTTGTTGTTGGGCTGTGGGCGTTGTGCTAACTGCACTGGCCCATTCAATAGTAATATATTTGTGATGTATAAAATGTTGAGATTAGTTCGTTGGGCCTATTGCGTCAGTTTTATTCCGTTCAGAAACATTAAACTAGAACAAATGTATACTTTTTTAAATAATAGGACGGACTTGCATGCTTAAAAAAAATCCTCTTTTCATACTTACAACAAACATTCACTTATTTTCTATTCTACTTTCTTTCTCATATTCCACTGCTTATACTAATTACATTTTAATATTAAACATTATTTCTTAAATTTTGTACATTATTTAAATTTGTTAATCAAGTCAGTACAAAAAGAGTATTAAATACTGCTTGAACTAAAATTGTTTGGCTATCTCTAATCAATTATAGGGAGTAATTGAGTTAATTTAGACCATATAAAAAACCAACTGGCGTGATTGAATCATAATAAATCAGATTTGGCCGATTGGTTGTGTCATGTGTGATCCATAATAAACCTAGACAATCAAATTTAGCTTTTGATGCTTGTCCATCTCTTTCCTCTTTCAACTTCTTGCATGTGTCAAAATTTCAGTCTATTAAAAGCATTTCATGTGTTATATTTTAATAACGCATGTGACTTACGGTCGACATAGATCAAAGTACTTCATTCGATTCAAAATAACTGTATGGACCAGTATGGTGCTACGTTATATTCCATCTGTCTCGAAAGTCCTAATTTTTTTATATCAATACGATGGTATTTGTACAATAAAAATAGGTTAATTTGATAATTTCGATGATCAATAAAAAAAAAATCATTGTTGATAGTGCTTATAGGAGTGATTAATAACAAGTTTTAATTTTTTAAGACGATTAAACTACTTTAAATTTGTTGCCAAAAATATCCTTGTATTAGAAAAATAAAATAAAACGAAAAAGATAATTTTGAAAAAAAAAGAGTATTTAAAAAACAATACTCCCTCCGTTCCACCATGAGTGTCACCCTTTTAGGGGTGGCACGCAAATTAAGAAAAAAAGGAGAAAGAAAAAATATTGTGAGTGTAATTTGAAAATAGGAGAGAGAATTAGTAGAGGAAATAGTGAATTTAAAAAGTGGTGTGAGTATAGAGGAGAGAGAATTAGTGGAGGAAATAGTGCATGGGATAATAAAATATTAATAAAATATTTCCTTTTTAGGAAAGGTGACACTTCAAATGAAACGCCATTTCGAATAAAAAGTGACACTTAGAGTGAGGCGAAGGGAGTACTCATCGTATTTTTTCGTTTATTTTTTTCTCAACAATGGGTGACAGTTCTGCACCACTCGTAGGCAAAAGTGGGGTCCTCATAAAAGCACGTGTCGGTGTCATTAGCTGTCCTCTTTTCGGAGGTTGTCAATATCAGGATTTCAATTTTATTTTTTTTAAAGAAAGAGAGGATTTCAAACTGTGACACATTGATTTTGTTGGGGCAATGCTAAATGATAAGTAGAGGAACAAAAATATTTTATAAAAAGAATGATAAAAAATAAGGTGACAATATTTATTGATCATTGATGCCGCAGGAAATGGAAATGTGCTTATCAATCTTCTTTCACGTGGCAGGACTGATCACCTAGCTTCTTGATCTGAAATCAGAACCCACGATCAAATGGACGTGTCTCCGACTTGCACTTCTGCAGAGTAAGTATTTGATGATTGGAGAGCTAAAATGTATTGAATAAGGGAATTCTGATAACAAAATAGCAGTTACATTTTACCATTGGTAGTGATCATGTATTTATAAGGAAGGATTGTTGTTTATTTGGAGGAGCGGTGTGTGCTCCGAGATTTCAGCGGCGGTTACTTGTAATGTGAACGTGCCTATAACGGTCCCTGATTTATAGGGATGCAGTTATGGAAAGATTTGACTCACGTGTGCCTGCATCAGTTAGGTCGACGCTTGATGATTAGGTCGAGGTCTCCATCCAGAGAATGATCGACCTGACTGACGGGTAGAGCATGGATCGTACCGAATTAAACATGGGTTTGTAGCCTGACCAAGCCTAGGTCGGGGCCTCGAGGCCTGACAACGAGCTTAGGTCGACGAACCCCGTAGCCGAGCATCGGGCCTTACGGTGATCGGGCCTCGCCTACCGAGAGCTGCGGCGGCCATAATTGCTTCGAGGACCGAGCTTTACTCGTCTTGGCCCGCTAGATACTTTTTGGTATGTTCAGCTGCCCCCAACTTTCGAGTCGACTTTGCGACTGAAGTTAAGGAAATTTTGATGGAGATTGTTGTGACTCGCAGGTCGCTACTCGCTCTTGACGTTTAGTCGACCAATGGTGACGTGGCACGATCCTGGTCGTTGGTGACGAACGGTCAGATCAGAAGGAGCGTCGTATTTTGTAATGATTACAATTAGACGTTTGATAATCCGTCTTGGGAACCGTTTTCCCAATTAAATAGAAAATTAATTTTCGAATTTTCTTTTTCCCCTTCCAATTTCGGAAAATATAAATAGAAGAGTCCTTCTCCGTTTAGAATTTTTACCGTCCCCAAGCTCTGATTAACTCCGGCAAAAACAGCAAGGAAAACCACTGGTATAAGTTTGACCTTCGTCTTCTCGCAATGCACTCGTTCCGACCTTCATCAAGGTATTCTTCTCTGCTTTTGCTTTAGGGTTTTGATTTTCTGTTTCGTACTTGATTCCACCATGGCTAGGGCCTTCATTAGCGAGCCAGGAGCCTGGTACGGATATTGCACTGTTAACCGTAGGGTGTGTAAGAATGTAAACGATGAGTGGATAGAGATGTCTCTGGATGAATGTGCCTCCATCTTGACAAGGTGGGGGCTGAATTTTAGTGAAATAGGGTTGCCTGCTGGAGAGGATGTAGGTGATTTAGTAATTGATGAATCGAACACTGTCACCTTTCATCTCTTTCATGAATTACTCGATCACATTGCTCTGTTTTATGTTAGGGATGTCAAAAAACCTTCGTTTCTTAGGAATAGGAAGAGTTTTCCGGGGGAGTCTAGGTCACCCTTAGTTAGGTCCACTGAAATTGTTCAAAGGCCTGACTCCCCTGTTTCTCCTTCTTCTTGTACAGATATGGCTTCTCAAGGTGGAGCTTCTGCATCTACCTCTTCGGGTCCCAGAATTGTGGATGCGTTTGGGTCTTCTGTGGTGCCGGGTAAGAATGAGAGGGGTTACGTTCCACAAGGGCCGTTGCGTGGGAAAAAGAATTTGCCCTCTAGGTATAGCATGATCTACGATTTTTGTGAGGTGAGTAAGGATGATTATAGAGTGACCATCTATAGCAAGAAGGATTTTATGGCTAAGTTTAGGTCGACCTTTACCAAGGATGCCACTAGGGTAGCATTCTTCTATGGCCAATTTGTGGCTGGCTTCAGGTTGTGTTGGGTATGCATGTTTTAACCCTCCTATTTTGTATTAGATTTGATTGATACCATAACCTCCTGTCTATTTTAAGGACTTTAGGACCCTATGTAATGAAGCTTAGACTTCAATTTTTTAGCTAAGTCCATTTTATAGAATAGGTTAATCTTAGGCTCAAGACCGGCACAAGACTCTTTGGAAGCAAGGTCATGCATCCAAAGCAGCATTCAAACCGCCCCTACGAACCGCACTTTCAGAACCGCAAGTGTAGTTCTACCTTGAATCTCGCCTATTGAACCAACCGCATGCAACCGCCTTGAACCGCACCCTGCAGCTCATGTGCAACCGCATCCATGCAACCTCCTGGTGTAGCAAAACCGCACATTCCTAACCGCGTCTCACCAACCGCATCCAATGATTGGCTACTTGAAGTGGAACAACTTTTTATCCGTTGGAATCCACGTCGCCAATATCAAAAGTCAACCACCATATCTTGTCACATGATTCAATGTCGAAAAGATCTCGCAAGGATCTTGAAAAGGTAACAGTGTCCTAACCTCATTGCTTGCAAATGAGCCCGATCAGCCTTTATTCTGCAGCACTGCACTAAAGGACAAAAGTGGTTGTGTGGACCAATAGGATTGCATCAAGTACCGTCCTTCAACACTGTATCCAACGGCTAGTTTCTTGATGCTTGGGTATAAATACCCCAATCTTCACCATTTGAAGATTGCTTGAAAAATTTGAAAGTACCGTGTTCATGTAAGCCGAAGCTCGCCGTAAATTATTCAACCCTTTCAATCTTCATCTTCATACTTCAAGAAATATTCCAAATTTAAATCAAGCCTTAACACATTCAAGAATCATTGTGCTCTACATCTCACAGATTTTAAGAGCCTTGATCTTGTTTCTCACACACACACCTCTCTCTTGTCTAAACACATAGTTTATTCATTTGAGATACACCGGTTATAGTTTTCGATTTGTTCTTCATAGAAAAGATTTTATTGTACTTTGTAATCTCACAATACTTAATATAAAATCTCTCTTAGAAATCCAAGACTAACCATCTTGGTAGTGGACGTAGATCGTTTATCGATGAACCACTCCAAATAGCGTGTTCTTACTTTCGCATTTATATTTCTTGTGCTTGCTAATTATTTATCTTTGTCTCTGTTTGATCTTTATTTAGCTATCCATTATTGTGAAATAGTGTTTGGAGTTAACAAAGTCAAAACCACACGTGTTTGTAAAACTGCTCTTCCCAAAACCGCACCACCAAAACCGCATTTTACAAACCGCCTCTCAAAACCGCTTTACACTCTATTATTCCGTGCATTTTACACTATCACTTGCAGTCTATTATCAACTGCAAGAGGATTTTGTTAGCAAGAGGTTCAGTCTTTAAACGAGGGCGAAAAATTTTAAATGCCTATTCCCCCCCCCGTCTAGCTGTATTTTCACCCTTGTTGCCACCTTTGAGACCAACAAGTGGTATCATAGCAAACACATTTTAAAACCACTGTTTTTCAAGCTTAACAGGTAGTGTGCCGATTCGATATGGCAACCTCAAAGACAATGACTACCGTTAACTATTCACACATTCCAATGTTGGACGAAGACCACTTTGACATCCTGGAAGTGCCGAATGCTTATTCATTTGGAAACCATAGATGAGATGCCGGTGGAATGCGTGATCAATGGCCCTCTAATTCCTATGAAGGCTAACACCGATGCAACCACCAATGCCGAAACTCCAGAGGTCAAAAAGCCAAAAGATGAGTGGTCGGATGAAGAGAAGAGAATAGTTGCCTTGGACAAAGAAGGCGAGGTTCATCATTTCGGAACCCTCCCCGTATCAACTCTACAGAAAGTGATGTACCTCAAAACCGCAGCGTATGTGGGATGCCATAGAGAGCTACCTCGAAGGTGATGATGAGTGCAAGGAAAACAAATTATACACTCGTTGAAAGATCCTACAACAACTTCAACGTAAAACCCAACGAAACCTTGCGTCAAACCTACGATCGCTATGTCGAGGTAGTTAATGCTTGTAGATCTCTTGGTAAAACTTTAACCGATAAGGAAATCAATATGACTTTCCTATCTCGCTTTAGGTTCTAGATGGGTAAATAAGGCTACCTCTCTAGAAGACTCCAAAGTATTGGGTACTTGGTCGTTAAGTAACTTGTATGCCAATCTTAGAGTCTATGAACTTAAATTAAATCATATCAAGAGATAGAAGGGAAAACCAAATCGCTTTCTATGTCTCGTAGTGGAACATGAAGAGAAACCATCCACATCCAATCAAACCACCGATCCTTCCATATCAACCTCATCACTCATCGAGATGGATGATGATGATTTTGCCATGTTTGTGAAAAGATTTCAAAAATTTAGAAAATCCTCAAAACCTTTCACAAAATCTTTTCAAAAGGCAAACCTCCCCGCAACATTTTCTAGGGTCAGCAGATACAAAGAAGAAGAGTGACTTGGTATGCTACTAACCGTAGGAAACCCGGCCACTTTGCATCCGAGTGTCCACAAACTTAAATATGAATACATGAAAAGAAAACCTCTCCCGCGAAATTTTCTCGTCGCAAGGGAATGGTCACTGAGGAGGAAGAGAATTCCAAGGAATTAGCAACTTGGATTGAAACAGATTCGAGGATGGAAATGATGATGAAACCGAAGAGGTTAATCTCTCGCTTAGTTGCAGACGCTTCGATGACTCGTACTCTCGAATCATTTGAAGTTGCATGATATGGAGGAAAAGGAGGTTTTTGCAAAACTTCCAAATTATAAATTGGATGATGATATTAAACTTACTCCTAGCGTTAAGATAGGAAATTGTTCGTATTCACGTCCCATTTTCTCATATCTAAAACCGCTCCACCTTCAAAAGCTATTCCAAAGAAAATTTAGAAAAAGGTGGTGGAAGAGGTTTCTCCCATGGAACATGAAAAGATGTTCAAGGAAGTCCGAATGGTGATCCATCGCTCTCAAATCTTAAGAAAGCCTTAAGCTTAGCTCATGATGAACTTAATCAGACAAGACGGAGAAAACCGTGATGAGGTCTCGAAATTTCTAATCTTAAGGACCAAATCAAACAGATGACTCCTCTTGTCGATCAAACCGCATCCTTGAAACTAAGGTTGCTGCACTTCAACTCAGAATGATGACTTGGTAACCCAAATCGATGATCGCCAAAAGATTATTGATTCGTGGCTCAAGTCTCAATCCACCAAGGATAAAATCTTGACTTCCAAGTTCCTCCTGGAACTAAGGATGGTCTAGGGTTTCGATCCGAGGAAGAGGAGAAGTGTGCATCCTCGAGTGAAAAGGATGAGAAATTTTAACTAACTAAAGAAATTCCCAAGCGGGAAGCATGCTAAAGGAAAGGGTAAAGGAAGACAAGTAAATTATGTCTACCCTAAAGGAAAGCAATATGGGAAGAATTCTGTGTTAAAACCTAAGAATTCTGTGGAAGCACCCGAAGAGGAAATGGCTTATGGAATTGGTAGAATCCCTATTCCAACCGCTTCGGTGGAAAAGGCGGTTCTAACTCCTGTGTCTCGACCGCGCTTCTTCGACCGCTCCTCCCGCCTTCAAAAGCAGTGAATAGCGTTCCTAAAATACGTGGTCAAACCAAAGCCTCGTTCCCTTCGTATCACTGGAATGTTAGCCGGAACCGCACCTCCCAAACCGCTTCCTTGTCCTAAACCGCATGCAACTCCTAAGAAGAGTAAGGAGTTAGTAAAACCTCATGAAGCTTGTAGCTATTATAAATGTTCTCGTGTGTGATGGTTTAGGTCACAAGGCCGCAGCATGCCTTTTGCGGTTCACATCCAATGCCGTGAAGAGCAAACCTCCTTCCGTCAAACAGTGTGGGTCGTAAAGGGTTGCTAACTTCAGACCCAAGGAATAAAGGGGGACCTCGTTCTTAATGTTTACATTTCAGTCCTCTCGCTTCATGGCCGGTCACTCCAAGGATAATGAATGGTATCTTGACAAAGGGTCGCCAAGACATATGACCGAGATAGATCGTTACTTGAAGATATCGTTGAAGCAAGTGGTCCATTTGTAACCTTTGGTGACAACAACAAAGGCAAGACCATTGGATATGATGTTATAAGGAGAGGAAACCTAACTATTGAGAAGGTTTCTCTTGCCGATGGACTCAAGCACAACCTCCTTTCAATTTCTCAATTTTGCGACAAAGGAATGCTTTGCAACTTCACGTCATCAAATTGCTTTATTAAAGATAGCATTTCCGGCGTCACACTACTCACAGGATTCGTAAGAGTAATATTTACATTATTGATCTAAATTTCGCATGTAGTATTACTAATCTCTCGTTTTGTAGCTAAGAATGTGAGCGAAAATAGTTGGCTATGGCACAAGAGGTTGAGCCACTTGAACTTCAAGTATCTTGCAAAGATTGGTAGGGAAAACCTCGTTCGTGGTTTACCCAAAGTGGCCGACCACCATCCGTAGAAATGCAACAGCATGCCACTGTAAGCAAATTCCGCGTCTGCCTTTCACCAAAGAAGACCGCTCCATCAACTTCAAGATGCTTACAACTCGCTTCACATAGATTTGTTTGGACCCGTAACCACCGCCAAAGATTGGAGGAAATAGATATACCTTAGTGGTGGTGGATGATTACTCAAGATATACGTGGGTCGAGATGATGATTTCCAAAGATGATCGTTATGAGATTCTCACCGCACTATTCGTACGGCTCCAAACTCAAAAAGAAGATGACATCGTTAGTGTTCGATCGTATAATGGAATGTAATTTAAGAACAACAGGTGTTGCTCAAGATTGTGATGACCATGGGATTGATCACAATTTTTCAATCACTGGGTGTTCCACAACAAAATGGGGTCATGTGGAAAGGAAGAATAGGACGTTGATCGAGGCCGGAAAGACAATGATATCCGCGAAGCCGCCTCGCATTTCTGGACCGAAGCAATCAATACCGCATGCTTCACTCGTAACCGCTCCTCATCAACAAAACCTATAATAAGACTCCCTATGAGCTTTCAAGGCGAGGAAGAACCCCCAACATTGCATTCTTCAAGATCTTCGTCGCAAATGTTTTGTCCTCTACAACGGAAGAGAAAATAGAGGTAAATTCGGAGCCAAGGCCGACGAAGGTATTTTTGTTGGGTATGCTAAACATTCTAAAGCTTTTCGTATTTTCAATAAAACTAGTTTAAAAATAGTAGAGTCCGTCCATGTTACTTTTGATGAGCATTCTCTCCTCGAGCCACATTTGGCTCCAAATGTTGCCGATGATTTTGTTGAGCATAATGAACCAGTGTGAACCATCTCAAACCGCACCCGAACCTCAACCGCAAAATCCAAAGACCCTCAACCGAAATTCCCAAAACCGCAATTTTGAAACCGCACCAAGATCCCTCTCCGTATGCAACTCCAAGGGAAGAAGAAGTTGAGAATTCCCTATCCAGCCTTATAGAACCTCTTCGTCAACTTACCTTTCATGACTTCGCCGAAGGATCTAACGATGTTCCAATTGAAGATCTTCAAAGAAACCTCACCCAACCAGACTTACCCCTGAGGTTCGTGAAGTCGCCAGCCACCCTCACAAATGTGATTGGTGATCTCGTTTTCCTGTTCAAACAAGGAGATCAAATTATGATGAGCATACTTCTCTTTATCTCAAGTTGAACCCAAGAAGATTGATGAAGCACTCCAAGATTCAAGTTGGGTCGTTGCTATGCAAGAAGAACTCAACCAGCTTGAAAGATGCAAGGTCTGGACTTTCGTGCCTAGACCTCAGATCAAGGAGTGATAGGAACTAAGCGGGTATTTAGGAATAAGATGGATGAGAATGGAAGCATCACTAGGAACAAAGCAAGGTTGGTTGCACAAGGATATAGGCAAGAAGAAGGAATTGATTATGATGAAACCTTTGCTCCAGCTTGCAAGATTGGAAGCTATCGTAATCTTCTTAGCCTACGCCTCTTTTAAGCGTTTCAAGTTATATCAAATGGACGTAAAGAGTGCATTCCTCAACGGCGAACCGCAAGAGACCGTGTATGTTGCCCAACCCCCGGATTTGAAGACTCCAAATTTCCCAATCATGTCTACAAACTCCAAAAAGCTTTGTATGGACTTAAGCAAGCTCCAAGGGCATGGTATGAGACTCTTTCTAAATTTTTACTAGAAAAGGGATTTAAACGTGGTAAAATTGATACAACTCTTTTTATTGCCAAATATAATGAGCATACTTTACTTGTTCAAATTTATGTCGATGATATTATTTTTGGTTCTACTAATGAAGTTACTTTGTAAGCGTTTCGAGAAGCTAATGAAAAGCAAGTTTGAGATGAGCATGATGGAGAATTAACATTCTTCCTGCTTCAAATCAAGCAATGCGAAGAAGGTATCTTCATCACCAAGCCAAGTACACCAAGGAGTTAATAAAGAAGTTTGGATTAGAAAATGCTAAAGCATATGATACTCCTACGGCCACCGGCAATAAGCTAGATAAGGATCTCAAAGGTAAGAAAGTTGATCAAACTTTATATCGAGGTATGATCGGCTCATTACTTTACTTAACTCGCTAGTAGGCCGGATATCATGTTTAGTGTCTCGTGTATGTGCTCGCCATCAAGCGCATCCTAGAGAAGCACATCTTATTGCATAAGCGTATAATCCGCTATTTATCCTGGAACCACTAACCTTGGACTTTGGTATTCCAAAGATTCGAACTTCGATCTTGTAGGTTATTCAGATGCAGACATGCACTTTGTACTATTGACAGAAAAGCACTAGCGGTACTTGTCATTTCCTGAATAGACTAGTTGCATGGGCCAAAGAAAAAGCAAGCTTCAGCCTGTCAACCACAGAGGCCGAGTATATTGTCGCCGGTAGTTGTTGCCGTCAAATCCTTCGATGAAGCAAAGAATTGGTAGACTATGGAATCCATGGGCGGAATTGCCCCATCATGTGTGACAACACTTCAACTATTTCGGCCTCCAACAACCCCGTCATGCATTCCAAGACCAAGCATATTGATATCAAGTATCATTTCCTCGAAAGACCATGTGGAGAAGAGGAATATCCATTTAGAGTACGTGGGGACAGCATAACCTGCATTGCCGACATCCTCACAAAGGCTCTTGACTCCAAGAGGTTTTCTTTCCTCGCAGGAGAAATGGGTATGCTTGAACTTAAATAAATTCCATTCTTTTTATTAACTAACTTGGTTGTTGAGTATAGTTTCAATTCCACCGTTGAACCGCGTGTACCAAACCGCAAGGATTCTCAAACCGCACTGCAGCCCAACCGCTTCACTTAAAACCGCATGTCATAGCCTCAACCGCTTGATCTCAACCGCAGCTCAACTTGGAGTATTTTCTATCTTTACTTTTACTTATAGTTATTTAAAAAAAAAAAAAAAAAAAAAAAAAAAACTGCTCAAATTCCTTTTTATTTATTTTTCAAATTCCTTCTTTTTTTCTTTAAGGGTTTATTTGCAAATGTTTTCCCACCGAAAATTTAAATTTTGAGAACATTTAATGCAAAGGGAACATTAGCATTAAATGGCCTTCATGTCACCGTCATTGGTTGATGTGTGAAGCCGAAAGGGTGCTAATTTGCAATGATTCACCGAGTTGGTGAAGCTAATGTGTCCTTTCATCTCGCCAAACCCTAATCTTTTCCTATAAATAGAAGACACAACTCACCTTTTCAAACTTTTCACCGCTCTTCTTCCTCTCGTCATCGTACTATCTCGTCGTAGTTCACCAAACTTATTCTTCATATCCTCATAAATTTCTAAGTCTCTCTTCATCAATGGCTCCCAAACCCATTGAAGACATGGTATGATTTCTTAAACTTTAATCCTCTTACTTTTCTGCAAACATACCTGGTTAACTTGCTCATATCCGCCATTGATGAACCTTTTAAGCTTCGAACACCATAACCTAACTTTTGTTCATATGTTCTTCATTTCTTAACCATTTTGCATGAAATTTGTTGGGTTATGTTCGAATCTTGACTAGATTAGGATTATATACTTTATTTTATGATCAATGATCATCTAGGACACTGATTTTGAACTTTTGAAGATTTGTGTTTCGAAAACCCACTTTATGATTTGCTCATTTTCTGGGTGATTCTGAGTAAAGTAGATAACTTTATTGTTATATTAGTAATCTACTGCTCAATGTGATCATTTTGACATGTTATTTGTTCATTTTGGTTAACTTTTTCAAAATCTTGGTTCTTGATGTTCTTCGTGTTCTTCATACACTCAAGTTACTGTTCATCATCTTTTTCAGAAAGTTTTTATGTTTTGGTTTGCCCTAACTTTTAATCTTGTTTTTCCATACTTAGAAAATTTCTGAAAAATTTGCCTATATTGCTTGTTTAAACCGCATCATTCATGGAACCGCATGTTATGAAACCGCACATATAATTACTTATGTTTGTTTCAAAACCGCATTGTTAAAACCGCATGTGTTTTTGGTTCCTATACCGCAATCTTGGAACCGCATGACATGTTTTCAAAACCGCATATTCTTTTGAAACCGCATGCTAAAATTACTTAAGTTTTACTAAGTATATAGGCTGGACACCATAAATTTCCTCTCTAAGCACCGCTTGCAGTGTGGGATAATCTTGGATTACAATGCCACGTACTAAGTAAATATACTTTTGTATTTTTCTATTTGTTTTCCTACCTGTGTTTCACAGTTTCCTTGAGGTTGGAAATTTTCATTTCCAAAACCGCACTATTGCCAACCGCACGTGTGCACCAACCGCACGGGAACCGTGATTGTGTTAAAGTGTTCTAACTTGTGTGTTTTATTTGTAGAATACCAAGTATTTCCCGCCAGGTTGGGAGATAAATGAACCGTAGTTGCGGTTGTAAGTACCCAAATCGCCTCACGCCTTCCTAAGGTTAATTTTCCCGCAATTCCGGTAATTTTTCCGGTAATTCCCCTGGATTTTCCTAAAGTTCCGGAACAATTCGGAACTGTTCCAAGCCTTTTAAGGGCTGAAGGAAATGCTTGGTGATTAAGAAACACGTTTTCTTAATCCCAAAACCCTTCTAGAAGACTCGCCACCTTGCATGTTTCTAGAAAAATCCAGATTTGGCTACTTATGTCGTGCGACATAACCAAACAGAAGAGTTCTAGAAGGTCGCCACCTTGCATGTTTCTAGAAGAATCTCTAAGTGGCTACTTATGTCGTGCGACATAACCACCAGAAAAGTTCTAGAACCATGCCACCTTGCATGTTTCCGTAAGGAATATAATACGGCTTGTTATGTCGTGCGACATAACAAGCCCATGCAGTGTACTCTCTATAAATAGAGGCCTTCACCTCTCATTTTCACACACCTCTTCCACCCCCTCGCCCCCCTCTATAGGAATACACCCAGAAGCCTCCTCTCTCCTCACATACCCCCAAATCACCTCAATCCTCCCAAATCCATCCCACACACACTTCCCACACACACACTTCCCACATACATCAAGAAATCAAGGAGTTCCCAAGGATCCAAGGTCTCGAACTCGGCCTCCGAGGAGGACGCTAGAAGGTTCCTATATCTAACTTGATATAGGAGTTGTGGATCTTCAAGGGTAACGAAGTTTCTACCCCTTTTCCACTCTCTATTTTCCTTTGAATATAAAATCTATGTGTTACATGCATTGATAATATAGTATTCTCGATTAAAGTTGCATGCTTTAGCTTCATATTACCTGCATCCACATTTTATTTCATTACATTTCATATAAAATCTTCGTTTTGACTTGGTTTTTGCATGAACACTCAAGATGAGTGTGGATCCCTCATATCCACACCCTCTTGAAGTGTTCATTATTGTTAAACATGCTCCCTGAGATTTGTTTGTGAAGTAACTTGACCATTTTGGTGCCTTGTTACCTCTGCAAATCTCGGGCTTGTAAAGCCTACTCGCAAAATGGCTAGTTATGTCACGCGACATAGGCACCTATGTCACGCGACATAAGTAGCCGCTTGCGTAAGCTTCACAGTTTCAAGCTGTAATCTGATGTTAAACCCCTTTAAGCTATAACCTGATGTCTATCTGCAATTTAGATAGTATCTATGTACATACTATGTCATCTTTTCATTAAAATATCATTCTCATACATAAAGGTGCATCCTTTACACCTAAATCCCATTTTTCATGCATTAAAAATCATTCCTTTTCCATTTTAAATCCCTTTTCACATTAAAGATGCACTCTTTGCACAAAGATCATTTCTTTACATAAAAAACATCCATTTGCAATCAAATGCATCATTTTCAAACCAAAATGCCATCTTTTGCTAAAATATCATTTCTACATGCATTTCCCCTTTTCCCCAACCTTGGAATGGACCGGTGTAAAAGTTCTCATCTTTGCATCGTTCCTTCCATTAAAGGTTCATGATTTCTTTAGGAAAAGGATAACCTTGAACCCTATATCTCCGATTATCGCTTAAGAATGAGTATGAAGCCTCTATACGAGCTCGACCGTCTTAAAGCGTAGGATTGATGGGCTAAGGACATTCCTTCCTAAGGAACCTCATCTTTGACCAAAAGAGAGTCATTCTCTCGATCACGCAAGTCCCGAGGGTCCCGAGGTTAAAATACGATGATCACAAGTCATAAGATGAGGACGGGATCATAATCCCAAATACATAAATTCCAAGAAATCCCGAGCGACAACCAACAAATGGTTTGTACGTCCTAAGACAACTTGGGACATTCCCTCCTTATTTTCAAACACATGCACACAAAGAAAGCACGCAAGCAAACACGATTAATGAAATCTAGGGAGACTTGCTCCGGCAAGGCACTTTGGGTGAACGCCAAACGTTCTTCCCAAGGGGTAACTTAACCTCCGAACCCATAAAACCTTTTTTTCAAAGTTTTGAGGTAATCAAAATGGCGTGGCGAATTCGTTTTTCAAATAACTCTGATGTCTTCAAACTCGCGTGAATTCCAATAAACAAAAGAATTTGGGCACACATTCACAGCTTGGCGACTACTGGGAAACCCAAAGGAGAAAAGCTTTATTTTCAAAACAAAAGTCGATACTGTATATAGGTGGACCCCACTTACCCTTCCTCGTATCGCTCCCTAACCCGGGCTTGGGATAACAAGGTGGTTTAACAATCCCACGTACCAAAGATCCCTTTTTTGAAAAAAAAACTTTGAAAAAAAAATACAAAAAGCTTTTCCCTTTCGAGCTGTTAGACTCCCATCGCCGATTTCATTAATCGTGCTTGCTTTCTTTTTACCATGCATTGCATCATTTGCATCTTGAAATCTCGTGCATACTTTGAAACGGGAAATAACCCGAAAATAGCAAAAGGAGTGGAACCCGGAAAATTGATCCATGCGCTGCACGGCTAATCCTCATAGGATTCTCGACCATACGACCTCGGCAATTCCACCAGAAAATCATGGTTAATCCGGGCATTCTAGCACTGGGGCTATTCACCTCCATGATCGATCAGGGCTCCTTAAAATTTACGTGCTTATGTGTTGCATTTTCCCCGTCCCGAAAATCATTCCTTTAAAACACATTTATGAAAATCTCGTTTTAACTCAAAAGGAACATTTTTAGGAGACCGCACACTACGCGCACCCGATATATCATGTACACTTTTGCACGCACGTCCTTCAAACCCGAGGGTGGTTCCACTCGTTAGCCACGGACACTTACGATGCTTCCCGGGCGCGCACGGAATCATCCCAACCTCCCCATGGCAAATGTCGACCAATGCACAAGCCCGTGTCACACGTTTCAAAACCGTGACTTTTGGTTGGTTTTTGGTCTAGTCCGTGTCATATAGCCCAGCTTGCATACCTCGTAAAGGTCAAACCTTAGTTCATAACGGAAGAAGAACTCGCCAAAATTCCGACAAGGAAAAATTGGCGAGATCTCGACTCCGACATCGACTATTGACCTTGACCCGCACCTGAATGCGTAAGAGTCAAGCACCGAGTCTTTGCCAACAAATCAAAAGATCTTTCGCTCAAGCGAAGCTCGCCAAAATTCCGACAAGGAAAAATTGGCAAGATCTTGACCGGCATTGACTTCGATTCCGACCCACGCACCGTGTATGCAACGAAGTTCAATGTGACACCGTGTCATCCGGCTTTTACCGCCCGACCTACGCCTATTATTCTCTGACATTACCGAAAGTCGAAACCGTCATTCGCTCAAGCGAAACTCGCTAAAGACCCGTCAAGGCAGAGAGACGAGACTTTCCCGGTATTGCCTTGACTATAATCCGCATCGTCGTGCGTTGAAAGGTCCTATGACCCGCTAGACCCGATAGAGCGTTTCTTTACTCTCTGCCGGTGGGATCCGCGTGCCCTATAGGACCCTCGCCCGGGCCGTCCACCCCGGGAGGTCGAAATACGTGTGGAATACGAGGGGCTTATAGACGTAGTGACGGAACCCACCGATCCAGATCTAGAGTAGTTATAAAAGAAGGGCAAACCCCTTTTCCAACCAAATAGGAATAAATAAAAGACATGATTTTAAGTAAACTTGAACAATTAATGTAATCATAATTGCATTTTCTTATCTCTGATATCCCTAATCGAGACCTCCTCGGTCCGGTTTCCGATTTTCTATCCCGACCTTTCATGGTCAAACCCTAATCGAGACCTCCTCGGTCCGATTTCTGATTTCTCTCTCTCTCTCGACCTTTCATGGTCAAACCCTAATCGAGACCTCCTCGGTCCGATTTCCGATTTTCTATTCCGACCTTTCATGGTCAAACCCTAATCGAGACCTCCTCGGTCCGATTTTCGATTTTCTATTCCGGCCTTTCATGGTCATATTCCTAATTGAGACCTCCTCGGTCCGATTTTCGATTTCCCATCTCGACCTTTCGCGGTCAAGTCCTTAATCGCGACCTCTTCGGTCCGATCTCTACTTCCAATCTTGACCTTTCAAGGTCTCATCTTTTCCGATCAATTAGGATTAGGAGAAAATGCGTTTCGAGCAAAAGTTAAAGCGATAAGTGGCATGTTACTTCGAGCCTTCGAGTCTAAACCTTACCTATCCCCGAGTCTAAACCTTTACCTATCCTCGAGTCTAAACCTTGCTCTATCCCTTTCCCTTGAGCCGAAAAAGAAGTGAGCGAGAAATCTTGCAGGTCGGCTTTTCGGTTCGAGACAGGTTCATCACCCGTAGAGTCGGGAATGGCGGATTTGGACAGAAAATGAAGTGAGGGTATGGGAAATCGATGATTAGGAAGGAAGAGTTAGTCCCCGCTTTGGAAAATGCCCGGAAGGATCATGAAGAGCATTTGTCATTGCTCATCGGTGCTCTTCGCCGCAATGGAATCCAAGTAACAATTGAGTCCAACGGTTCTCCCTCGGTAGTGGTCGAAGATGAGACTCCGTGGCAGTAGCCATCCTCAGTTCCCCCACCTATAACCAATACCTTCCTTCATCCACATATGATCCCTCGCTAAGGACCACTTCTCCTCGCCCTTTCCAACATCCCACTCATCGTGGCCCCATTGCCCTCGCCTTCGTCGAACGGATTGGATTTCACCCCACTTATCCCTCGCCCTCAAGAATACCGCCGGTTTATGCTCCAACCTCACATAATCGGGCCGAGATATGTGGCTATGTTCAAGCCCCTATACCCGCCCCGAACGTGATCATGAGTTACCAAAAGATGAACCGAAGCTCAGCCGTTACCTACCGGACTTAATGAATTCACCAACTCGGCCACGCTACTACAAGTCCTGTTGCCAGTTCCGATAGCCCAAGAGTCCCCGTTGACCCCTATGTGGCAATATTGATGGAGCAAGTGAAACAGATGCAAGAGAAGCTTGACCTCATGATGAGTATCAATACTCCCTTGACCCAAGATGTCGAACCAGGCCAGGAAATGACTCCACCGAGCATAACCCAATACCAAGCAGCAACCGTATCTGGCTCAGCACCAGTACCTCACAAAGGAAAGAATGTCACAGCTTCCTTCAGCTAAATCCAACAAAGTGGAACCAATTGGACAATGGGAATCGAGTCTTGAGAATAACAAGGTCCCCCGAAAACCTCGCTCCTTTCACTTTAACAATACAGAGATGCCTTTAAGCAAGATTCTGGAAGAGCTAGTGAAAGAAAAACTGATAAAGCCACTGGAGAATTGGAAACCCAGGAACCCCAGTATCAGAATGGACGAGACCAAACACTGTCGCTTTCACAATTATCATGGCCATAACACTGATGATTGCACCTATTTGAGGCATGAGATCCAAAAGTTGATAGAAGATGGGAAGCTTGAGAACCTCCATGGGCCAAAGACAGAAAGTCATGACAAGAGGTCAATTCAAGAAGTGCAAGGTCAGAAACGTCAGCCTGATGATTTTGGGATGCCCATGAGCAAAGTTTTCAACGATTTGGTGAAACGAAGCCTTCTCACACCTCTCGAGAATCATAAGCCAAGAAACCCAAGTAGAGTTGACAGGGCCAAGTTCTGTGAGTACCACAAGCATTATGGTCATGTGACGCATGCGTGTGGAGCTGAAGAAAGAAATTCAGTGGCTGATCTACGAAGGAAAGCTCAAGCTCCCTGGCAGTCCAACCCGTGAAGAGTAGCTAGACTAGGGTTTACCTATCCTTAAAAAAAAAAAAAGAGAAAAAAAAGAAGGAAAAAGAAAATAGTCTCTCAGTCAACTTTCGTAGGTTCTAGTATTTTTTCCTTTCAATTAAGTCCTCTACGGACATTGTATTAAATCTTCAATTTTCTATAAAAGAGTCTTCTTCTTTTCTTGCTAGACTTAAGACATTATTTGCACACCTACATTACATTTAATGAAATGGTTTTATTTTATATGATCACTTGCATTGCTCAACGAACAATCTCTCGAAATAATTAACGTTCTGATTAATCGGTGTGAGAAAGTCAACTAATGCCATCAAGCCATACACTTTCCTTACCCCACAAAAGGCCTTCATCAAAGCCATACACTTTCCCAAACCATGTCCACCTTCATCTTGACCAAGTCAACGACGGCGACAACATCAAGGAATCGACAAAAAGGCCACTCACTTCGAAAGATTGACCCCGCGGCCGACAACAACCTAGGGGCTTGGCTTAGACTTCAAGGGTATCAAGAATGTTCAAGCAGGTGGCTCGCCTTGGTCCCTGGGTGCTCTAGAAAATAAAAAAAAAAAGAAGAGAAAAAGAAAATGTGTGTAGTGCAAAAAGAGTAATACCCAGCCTAGACCGAAAATCCCAAAAAGGGCGCCTAGGCAAAAACAGGTTGCACATAAAAAAAAAAGAAGAAAAATCTTAGTGCAAAAGAGTAATGCCCAAACTAGGCCGAAAATCCCAAAAAAAGGGCGGTCTAGGCAAAAACAGGTTTGCACATAAAAATAAAAGAAAAAGAAAATGAGGCCAAGTGACTCAAAGACCGCCCATCAAAAGCTTCGACGGACAGTGCAAGACCAAAGCTCAAAAATGAAAGTTGTCGACAACAATGGGGCGGTCGAAGCAAAAGGTAAGCATTTCATGAGCCTTTAGGCATATGCAAGTCCTTTCTCCCCCAATGAAAGACGAGAATCGAAAGCAATTGAAGCACTCGTCCAAGAATGACTTGGTCAAGGAATCATCCCGAGGCCCATGCCTCATCATCCAGCTTTTCTCATCCTAGCCTTTTCTACTAAAGGAACCACAAATCCCATTTCCCAAAACAACCCGCCAAGGCCGAACTACGGCGACCTCGAGCTCCTCACAATGAGGGGAACGTAGGCAACCAAAGAATGGTCCGGTCATAAGCATATCCAAATTACCGAAAACCCGGTCTCATCAAATGACCTCTCCCACGGACACAAATAAATCCCGTAAAACCCGCCCTCATCAATGACCTCCTTATACACAAACCTTTTTTCACACTCCAAACCAACCTTGATCCGCGATATTGGTTGACTTTCTCCTCATGATTAATAAGAATGTTTGTTCATATCGAGATTAGTGGTTGAATAACCCGAACATTAATAAAGGGTTTTAAGCAATCTTGTGATCATTGTAAATAAAACAAGTTTTCGATGTCTCGACAAGTCTTCCTTTTCTACATCTTAGGAAAGATAGCGCTAAACACCGATTTTCCGTCAACAGGGGCTTCCATACACTTTTACCAACCTTTCTACGCTTATACTCTCTCAAAAGAGTTCAAACCCAAAGCGAGTTTTGTGCCTACATCGAATAAGGCCGTCGAAATAACACAAAAATCGGGATCTATTCCCACTTTTCGAAAAATATGCCCCCGCATGTATATATCTTCCTAAAAGTTCTTCTCTTCGTCCACATCTTTCTCTAAGGTTGACTCGAAAGTGACCTAAAAAAAAAAGAAAATAAAAAAAAGGGAAGGAAAAGGATAGTGTTTTCCCTTTTTTTCTCGCTACAATTCGTGCATTAGGCCGCTCGAAAACTCTCTGTCAAAGCATTCCTCTAAATCGGGGCTTCTTTAGCGTGTATTTTCGGGTTCAGATCGGGTTCTTCTACTAGGTCCCTAGATGGATCTCGGGCCTGGGTCGCATCAATTTCTGTAATCACGTTCGCAATACACAATCTGTGATTGGGATTTTTATTAGGTCACTGTGACTCAGGGCTTCGCTAAGTCACTTCGCTTGCTTCAAACCTCATTCAACCAAGGTTTTGCCAATGAAAGAATTTTTCCTTACTTCAACAAGATACGGGCTTTTGCATAGAGTATTTCAGACCGGCTTCTGATAAGTTGCATCCATCCCTAGAAGAAAGGATCGGGTCACTTCGACATCTCGTTAGCATCAACTTCAAATGCTAGAGTGTGAGAAAAGAATAGTCACAGAGACCCGAGGTTCAAAACTCTGGCCTCAAATTTTCAAGCAGAGGGGAATTCTCGCCCACGTTGAGCCAACAAAGAATAGCTTCGGGCCCGCACCCAAGTGGATACACCCCCACCCGCGTTTGAAACCCGTCTCAAACAATTCCCAAATACATTCCATATGTACATCCGCATCTGGCCCCCTACCATGTTTCCAAGAGAAAAATCATCCCTAGTGCTCAAGTAACGTGCCAATTGCTAATGATAAACATTTTCTCCCAAAAGTTTTTGCCTTCGAGATAACTCTAGTGCTTACAGCTTTCCTAATTGTCAAAACGTTTCGAAAATCCTAGACATCATTCCTAATTGTCTGGGTTTGTAGGTGGTTGAACTACGATCAAGGCTTGATTCCTCCGGGATACGTAGGGTAGCCTTTCATAAAGGTTCCCATCTCGACACATTGGTCACCTTTTCCCTCTCTCCATTCTCCAGCAGTGGTGCGTAAGCTTTTTCATAAAAGTCCAATTTCCCAGTGACCATATGGGCCACCTCTCTTTGATTTGGAACATTCCCGTGAAGGATTGCTGTTGCTTGACCCCTCCTAGGTCACCCCATTTCCATCCTTAAGTGGACCAATATCTCTTTGCCATTTGCCCTAAGGGAGCATTCTGTGTTTGTGGACCTATTTGGTCACCCAATTCCAACCTCGCTGTCAGCAAGTAATTCCATCCAAGGCCAAAAGGTAAAGAGGAAGTGCGCATTTCTGCTACTTATGTCACGCGACAAAAATGGGCCATTGGGCCATACTTATGCTCGTGCGACATAACTAGCCACATCGTACATCAGTAGTGACGCAGAATCCTCTCCCTCGTTTCCCTGTGGCACTCCCCGACTTGTCAATAACCGCAAATACCATCCATTCACTCTCGATGCATGTGGGAGGGTTCATTTTACCCCGTATACACTGGGCATGCATTCATTTACAAGCTAAAAATTCATCCAAGTCATCCATTCAAACCATTTTCAGTACATACAAAGTAGATCAAGTCCAAAAGTTGTGCATAAAAAAATAATAACATGTGTTTTCCCAAAGCGGGGTACAATAGCCAAAAGGTCATAAATGTCTAAGGGGAAAGGGGGCTACTCAATCCTCTCCATCACCCTCTTCATCACCCCTCCTTCATCTCTATCCCTCGCCGCCATCCTCAGCCTCCTCTCGCCTCATCGTCGGATCGTCCGAAGCGTGCCTCGCGAGGCTACGGTCTCTCGTAGGCGTGTAATAGTCGCCGAGCTCTTGATAACAAATGAGTCAAGCTCATAAATTAAGTCCGTGGCCGTCTCTTGGGCCCGTCCTCATCTCTCATCCTCTCATCCTCATCATCATCATCAATCTCTTGAATGGGTCTCGTAAAGAGGCACATTTGCGAAATCTTTGAACTGGAGAGGGCGTCGGTCCTCTAGTGCCTCCCGCTCGGTGCCCACGTCATCGTAGCGGCTCTTCTTCCTTCTCGGTTGGCCAAAGTGGAGAGATATCAATCGAACCCCGTGACCGGCACCGATTCTTCCCGTAAACTGCATGCCTTTCTCGGAGCTTGCACAATCATGCCCACAGCCACCTGTAGATATGCCCCGGGCTCAAGTCGCCCGTAAGCTCGAGCCGACACTGCTATGCTACGACATAATAAGTTGTCGAACATGCTTCTTGATAATGCAGAGAGATTTGCAAGCAATCCAAAGAGGCGTAAGGAGCAATACTTACAGCATCTAGAACTCCGCGGGAGCACCCGATGAGGATGAGTTCCCTGGCGGCTATCAATGTGAGCTCGCCTCTAGCGCGACCGCCACCCCGATAATATAATGAAAGCCTGGGGCAAGGGAGGTCTAGCAACAGTGGAAGCGCGTCGAAGGCCCCACGCTTATGAGCGCCATAACT